>BPLR01017595.1:0-60776 GCA_021605095.1 Caerostris extrusa | reverse complement strand
GTTGGCGCATTGCTAGCGACGGTTCTGTCTCTATGCTGGGTAATTAAAAATATTAATTTATTTATTATACTATTTTTAAAGACTAATAGGCATCATAACACTGATTCAACTAATTATCTACGATGAATCAATGGATGCTCTATAATAATGTGTTAGTATAACAGGTACCAAAACTTTTTAAAATATGCAACACATCGAATCATGTAAACGAAGGCAAAGACGAATCAATCGATAAATTTTCGAACCTTGCATCATGACAAAAATATAAAAATGAACATTAAATGTAAAAATAAAATAATAATAACAATAAATATATTATTTTTATATATACGACTAGTAATGAATTAATTAATAATACGAATTGAATTACAATTAAAAGAATACGAATAATATAAACGAATAATAACTAAAACGAATAATACAATAACATACATTAATCCATCAATCAACAAAAAAAATGAATTATAAAAAATTTATAAATTTAAGAGTTTGTAAAATAAATTCATGTGCTTTTTAATAGAAAAAAATTATAAGAGTTTGAAAATGGTAACATAACCAATATTATCAGGTTATAAATAAAAGTTCTGTCAGTTTTTTTTAATGATAATTTTTATTTATTTATTATATTATACTTTTTGAAGGTTAATATTATTAAACATCATGTAATACTGATTCAACTAACTATCTACGATGAATCAATGAATGTTCTATAATAATGTTAGCAAAAGGCAGTGGCTTAGTCGTAATTCAAGCCTATCCAACATCCAAAAAGTAGATCTTTTAAGTGTAGGGTGGAATATGAAAGGACTTGTTCATTATAAGCTGTTAGGTGGATAATCAATCAATAACATCTGTCCTCGGTTGACGCTCAAAAAATAGTTAGGCATGAAAATGGTTTCGCTTAATAAACAGAAAATGAGTGATCTCGCACATGACACTACCAAATCCTAAACTTTAAAAGTGACCCCCAGAATATGTTAAGAGATTTTGCCCTTGAATTATACTTTAGCCCACCCTACTCTATCGAATTTCTTTCATATTATTAACTTACATAGTTATTTTGAAGATTTCAATAGAAGAGGTTGAAACGAAGAAAACTCTTTTTTGTAGAGTATGACTGAATAAATTGTATATATATATATATATATAAACTTTGAAACACTGCTGTCTTTGAAAATATTGATGATTATCTCGATGATTAAATGAACATCGTTGTGGCACCTGCTTGTTTTATTTCAATTGTAAAAAACTTTCGAAACTTTGGTTTCAACGTGATAATGATACATTTTTGGCACTTCACAATTGTGTGCAGTATTGGTACTAAAATAGAGAATAAACAGAAAGGAAAGGGGAAATAATGCTCTTGTAAACATTTTATAAGAACACAATGAATCTTTTCATTATAAAGAAAATAAAACCATTACATTCTGTTTGAATTATATTCGAAAATATTTGATGAACCATATCCTAGAAAGATTGATTAATGATGTTCAGAATCGATTCAATTACTTAACTACCTCAACAACGCGCTTTGATTTATGGAGACATTGTAATCAGTCTCTTATAAATTCTCAATTTGTAAATTTTAATTATTTCAAGTATTGAACATTGCTTCACTAGTCAAAGGTTCAGTATATTCAAATTTATTATCATGCATTACCATAAATTGTCATACCAAACCACAACACATATTTCGTCGTCAACACAAAATAATCTGTGTAATCTGTCATATTTAATATGAAATCTTTTTTAAAAGAATAACTATGTAGCAATGCAGATTTAAGAGGATTACTAATTTAAAAAAAAAAATTTTTGAACAATTCATTTATCACCGTTAATACTATTATTTCATGCATTTCTTTTGTTCATTAATTACAAACTAGGAAAAATTGATGCCTGAATAATAATCGTATTTAAGCATGTAATAATGTATTCCTCTGAACAAATGAACAATATATGGCAGCGCATTGAAAAAGTTTTTTGTTCAACAATATTAATTGAATGTAAATAAAAAAAAAATGTAAATTAAATTAAATTAATTAATGTAAAGAAAAATTGTTAACACTATTATTTGCGAAATAAAAGCTATGAAAATTTCATCAATTATCCTTTAGAGAGAAATTTTACTAATAATGAAAAAGCAAAAATCAACTAGATTCAAAATATTTTAATGCAATTTGCCAGTGCCTTTTCACTACTTCTGCAACAAGTAATTTGACAAATTTAGTGTTATACTGGAAACACACATGGTCCACAACAACAAAATATCTTGTTGGATATTTCTAGTAAATCGACTAAAGCAGTCAGTTCGGCGGATAAAAAGTAAGTTGCTAAAGAATAATTTTTTTGTGACTTTTGAAAAATAAAATATTGTTAAGTTTGTTGAATTCAAAATCGCTTCTTCAAATAAGTATTTACGATTCAACTCATCAATATTGTAGTTGATTAAACCCTCACGTTGTTATACTAAACGCATCTGGGTAAAAATTTCATATTCAAACAGACGAAGTTGATTAAAACTCAGGACGTTCTTAACAATAGCAACAAGTAGAGCTGTTAGAACTGTATTCTTATGGAGCAAGAAAAAATCGACACTCAAATACCACCAAAAATGCAAAAGTTAATTGTAAAGTGGCTGTACCAAAAGAAACTTAGTCCATTGAAGAAGTGTTGACATATAAAAATTTCTGCTTTTTAAATGTACATAAGCAATAAAAATTCATCATAGATTTGTTGAAGTATACAGTGCTAATGAATAAAGTTCATTTTGATGCATGAATTAAATGTAGGAAAACAGGTATACAACAACTTGATGGCCAAGCATATTTACTTAGTATGACTCAACCTTATTGAAGCTCTGATTTAAGCCAATGTTAAAAAGTTTCATTCGGTTTACGGGTTTTTGAAAGAGCACATCTAGGAAAGTAATTAGATCAATTTCAATTATAAGCAACTGGTCGTGAAAAAACATGCATACATTCCTAGAGGTACAACATTGGATTGTGTACCTTGTAACATGAGATTTAATAGAAAAGAATTTCGTTCTTAAATCTATTCATGTTATTAAACTTGGTGGTGCATTAGATTTTATTATGATTTTTTGAAGTTTGCACGAATTTATAACGTCCTATATATATATTTAACAAAAGCACTGATTATTAATTTTCATTAATAAAAATGTATATCTAAAATAATTAAAAATTTATTTTTCCTTTAATTTAATGAATGGAAAATGTAATGCTACAAAAAATGCTATCCTTTTTTTTCTAATAAAGAAATAAATTAAATTTTCCAAAAATTCCAAAAACAATTTTGTATCGTATTACGAAAATGAAAAAGTATCCTCAATCAAATAAACATAAGCAGGTAATCTTAAATTGGTATTCTTATAAATGAGGAAACTGGGCTTTTTAAAAAAAATAATAAATATATTTTCTTGATGAAATTACTTTGTTGCTTCTTGATTTCTAAGATTTCTTTTTCAGCGAAGTTTAATTGACTTTTTAATATGTGAGTTTTTAATTATATTTTCATAAATATTTTTCTGGAAATTAATTTTCTCATTTTTTTTATTATTATTCTTTCGTAAGCTTTGAAGAAAAAAACAAGTGTTTATCAAAGATAAAAAGTCCAAATCGGAATACAAAGAAAATAACAATACTTTAAAATAAAGCGTATTTATTGCTGAAACGTTATTGCTGATGAAGGCATTGTTGTTAATAAAGAAAAGAATAATTTTGATTGTCTTTGCTAGACGCTTATACGTGCTGTCACAAGCGTTATCGTATCTCTTCTTTTATGAATGTAATAACTTCATTTCAAGAAGCAAAACCAGTATGATAACTGCTAGCGCCGCCTTTAGGTCAGATGACGAACGACATTTTGCTTAAGGGCAGAAATCGAGATGTGGTTTAATCATTAGAAGTATTATTAGTTCTGTAAGGTTTTCTGTACATTAAATTACATTTCTGAAGGATTTACGATCATGTTCATTCACAGGCTATACAATTTATTAATAATTCAGTCTTTAATTCATTGTTTTTAAATTATGAACTTTTTATATTTTAATCATCTTTAAATGAAATTATACATATAAATAAAAAGACAGAATGCAAATATTAAGAAAAAAAGTAGAAAATAATAACCTTGAACTTGAATTTGAATTTTTATTCTGTAAAACAATAACTCTTAAAAATATTGTTGTTTCATTTCTTTAAATAAAACTAACATTTATTTACAACATCTATATTACGTACAAATTCTAATTTTATTTTTGTTGTTAATAAAGAAAAGAATAACTTTTGATTGTCTTTACTAGACGCTTATACGTGCTGTCACAAGCGTTGTCGTATCTCTTCTTTTTTTAATGTAATAACTTTATTTCAAGAAGCAAACCAGTATGATAACTGCCAGCTCAGCCTTTAGGTAAGATGACGAACGACATTTTGCTTAAAGACAGAAGTCGTGATGTGGTTTAATCATTTGAAGTATTAGTAGTTCTGTAAGGTTTTTCTGTACATTATTAAATTACATTTTTTGAAGGAGTTACGATCTCGTTCATTCACACTCTATTTAATTATTCTTTAATTCACTTTATAAAAATTATGAACCATTATATATTTTAACTTTCTTTAAATGGAATTATGTAAAGAAATAAAAAATAAAATAAAATGCAAATATTAAAAAAAAAAGAGAAAAAAATGAACTTGAATTTGAATTAGAATTTTTATTCTGTAAAAGCAATAACTCTTCAAAGTTTTATTATTTTAGCTTTTTTAAATAAATCTTAAATATTTATTTCCATCACTTAAATTACGCACACATTTTACTTTTATTTAGTAGAAATTTGTGAATAGAAAAAAGTTGATTTTAAAAGAAATTAATGAATTTTAATTTTCGAAATGAATTTAAAAGTTTAGCTGAAATTCAAATAGATGGAATTATGAACCTTATTATTGAAATTATGAATCTTTCTAACTCTTCTTTAAATGACCTCATATAAAGAATTAAAAAAAAAAATATAGAATGCAAATATTAAGAAAAAGTTTAAAAACAATAATCTTGAACTTGAATTTCAATTTTTATTCTGTAAAAACAATAACTCTTAAAAATTTTGTTACTTCAATTCTTTTTAAATAAAACTAGCATTTATTTACTACATGTAAATTGCGTACAACTTTTAATTTTATTTTGTGGAAATCAGTGAAAAAAAAAAAAAGGTTGAATTTAAAAGAAATTAATGGGTCACAAAAGTTTTCAAAATAATTTTAAAGTTTAGTTGATATTCAAATAGATGTCTTCCCCCAAAAATTAAAATTCATGAATTTTTCTAGTAAACTCTTTAATAAAATAAAATAAACTTATTTTATAACAATTGAATGATCAAAATAAATTCTGTTAAATAATTTTAAGTAGAGAGCGGTCATTTGATGAATAATAGTTTAGAAAGTTTGAAAAATTGCAGAAATAAAAGTATCATAATCAATTGCATTTAAAAATGAACATAAATCTATAAAAATGATAAAAAATAAATATATCCTTTACATTTTAAATATCAATGCAAATAATATTAATTAGTTACATATAATGATTTGAAATTTTTATCCCGAATAAAACATTAATTAATTTGTATAGCATTCGATTAACAAAATACGAATATTATACATTTATTAAAATATATTATTTAAAGACAAAATATAATCACAGGTAAAAATTCTAAAAAAAGAAAAATTAAAATTAGCAGTAATAGAAAATATAAAACGAACATTACTTTATTCATTCCGGTAATGATAATATAATAAAAATGTTATTCAATATATATATATATATTTTTTAAAGGAACAGAAATTTTCATTCGAAAATACATTTAATCAGACTATAAACTAAAAAAAACTAAATATTTTTAGTTGGTTGTTGATATTACAAAAAAAGAATTATTCAAATTAATAAGTAATTTTTGTTGCTTTTTTGTATTTTTTAATTTTGGCCGATATAATATACATAAAGTTATTACTAATATAGTAATGAAATAAAATATTGCATTTTTAAAATGTAATTTTAATCTTATCATTAAATAGACTGAACAATCTAATATAATTACGATGACTCCTTGCATAGAATATTTCTTAACAATACAAAGTGATGTCACGACTTTTTTTTTTGACGAGAATATTCTACGACATACTTTTATAAGACGCCTTTTTTTGTAATAAAACGACTTATCAATAACATAAGACGATATGTTATTAATCATATACCTCATGAATTTTATTATTTTAAATTATTTAAATTAAATTATTTTTTTTTACAAATCAATTAAATTATTATTATTAAATTATTAATTAGAAAAAGAAATGGCTTTTAATACTTAATTTCCAATATCTACGAAGCCATCATAAATAGAATACAATTTTTTTTTTCTTATACATAAATAAAATTAAAAGAATTCATGAAAACAACATATACGTAATATGGCTATATATCTTACTATTTATTAACATTATTTTCAGACTTAAAAGGTAAATAATAATAACCAAACAACGATTTTCATATTCAAAATCGCCTCATCATTTTACACGATAAGCTTGACTAATAATCACACCATTAAATATATTATTTTCTTTTAATTTTTTTAAATCAACATCTTAACACATATATAAATATTTATTGTTCGACTTATTTCAAATTCGCTTATTTTTTATACGACAACACAGTTATTTAATAATTATCATTTTCAAAAAATTGACTTCTATTTTATTATCTTTATAATAAATAGAATTTCAGCTCTATGATATATTAGCAATAATACATTTTTTTTTTATTTTATTTAACCAAGAAATTATGTCAAAATATATACGTCGGCAGTTAATGATATCTCGAAAGATTTGGTTCATATTTTTATTTAACATTTGATTTGCTTAAACTTTAATTTTATTTTTATTAGAAAATGTATTAAAATTGCTTAAAAACTTGCTCTATTTTTTGTTATTGTTTATTATGTTTCTATTATGAATTATTTATAATTTGAGTTTTGTATATTAATATAATATAGATTAAATTAAATAATTATTTTTAGTACAACTATAGCATATATTAAACATTTTGCAGCTTTTTATTATAATTTGTTAGCAATTTTTGTATTTTATAAATAAACAATAAAAATTTTATAAAAAATAGCATGAATAATAATAAGTTTCATTTTTATAAATAATTTCAGAATTACATCAAATAAACCACCGAAACATCCTTGATTATGTTTTCAAACTTCATTTAACATAAATTAATGATATTTTTATACATCTATGTTATAATTTTTTTTTTATTTTTATTTTTGTTGTTATAAAAATTTTCAAAATTTCCCAAACAAATCTTTATTATATATTATATTATTATATTCAAACAAATCTTTATTATATATTATATTATTATATTCAAGCAAATCTTTATTATATATTTTATTATATTCAAAAATGAAACGTATTATTTAATATATGTTTTATTTCAACAAAAATAAAAGAATATCAAAACATCAAAAAAATTCCATGAAACAATAATTTTATGACATAGACATGCTCAAAATATTTATTTAATCAATCTTGGCTCTCTATACAAAAACAAAAATAAATTATTATATAATCATACAAAAGTTAATAAATTATATAAATATTGCCTTGTATATAAATATAATTTTATTCCGTTTTATTTATTATGCATATTTTTCCATTCCATTTTATTATATATATATATATATAATAAATAAATGGAATGAAACGATATTTATATAAAAGTAATATAAAATCTATTCTTACCATCTGAGTGATTAAATTTTTTAATTCATCGAACTAATATTAGCAAGGCAATATTTATATAATTTATTAGTTTTTGTATGATTATATAATATTTTATTTTTGTTATTTAAATCAACATGTTAACACACATATAAAATACTTATCGTTCGACTTCTTTCTAATTTTTTATAAGATAACACGGTTATTTCATACATGGTTATCATTTTAAAAAAAAATAATTTTTCGATTTTATTATCTATTGACTTCTGTTTTGCTATCTATTATCTGTTTATGCATAGAAGGTGCCAAGAATAATTAAATAACTATTTTGTACATGTATATATGATAAAATTATCTTTGATGGAATTTCTTTTTTGTTCTGATGCTTTTATTTTGTGTTCAAACAAAATAAATACTAAATATTAAATAACACTTTTCATTAGAAATAATCATTTCAAAATGACATGAAATAAACACAACCCACCCCAAAGGTTGGCGCAAACTCGTGCTATTTGGAGAACATGCTTTTGGGAAGAAAAGGAACGATCTCTGAATTGCGCTCAACTGATTTCGCATCTGAGAAGGAAAGGCTTCAGGAGTCTTTTCCCACTTTCTGCTCTTCACTCACCCACCAATCGGAGGAGAGCGCGAGGAGTGAGGAGGGGGAGGCGTGAGCAGAACACAACAATGCTTACCGGCATATGCTGGAAATCTCTTGGGGAACTTTTGGTGATGGATTTTAAATGTCAGGAAAATGTTATTTAATTATGAGCGAAAGGAAGGGATTTTTGTCCTGCAAACAAAAAGTTGATTAGTTCGTATGAATATTAATGAACGAGTTATTGCAAAGAGTAAGGGTTGATTCAATTAAATAGGTAATTTGCTTTCGCGAAAATCGAGAACGCCTTTTAATATAATAAATAATAGAATTGATATTACTTAATTAAAATGTGTGATTTAATAGTATTATTAGTGACGAAATGTTGAATAGGTGATTCAACAGTTTGGAAACTACAAACACCAAAAGTTACCATCATGGTAACAAATTGAAAGCAAAACAAGCAAAGGATAAAAGATTAAAGAAATAAAAAAGACATATTTCTTTTTCTCAGAGTTCATTATATATTATTTTTTTTTTATATATAGTGTATGATTATTATTTTCTTTATATATAGTGCATGATGACTATTTTTTTTTTATATATATAGTACATGATTATTATTTTTTTTATATATAGTGCATGAATAAAACTCACAAAACGTCTTAAAAAATTGTAGTAACGTATTATTGTAGTAACGGAAATGTTTTGTAGGTGATTCAACAGTTGGAAACAACAAAAACCTAAAGTAATTATCGCGCAGTAAAAATTGAAAGCCAAACATGCAAATAATTAAAATTAAAGAAGTAAATATATAGATTTCTTTCCTCAGAATTCATTATATTATTATTTTTATCCAGTGTATGAATAAAAACTCACAAAACGTCTTACAAGAATTGAAATCATTTGTAAGAAAATTGCAGTTTTGTAACCCTTAGTTTATGAATGCACCAAATAGATTATTTGTAAGATGATTATTATAAAAGTGTATCAAGTATATTATATAAAGTTGTGTGATTTAATAGTATTATTGTAATAACGGAAATGTTTTATAGGTAATTAAAAGTTTGAAACAACAATATTAAAAAGTAATTATCATGATAAAGAATTGGAAAGCCAAACATGCAAATAATAATAATTAAAGAAGTAAAAAGATTTCTTTTCTCAGAGTTCATTATATTATTGTTTTTATTTATAATGCATGATTATTATTTTTTTTATATATATAGTATGAATAAACTTCACATAACGTCTTACAAAAACTGAAATTATCTGTAAGAAAATTGCAGTTTTATAAACCCTTAGTTTATGAACGCACCGATACTTTTCGAATAGATTATTTGTAAGATGATTATTATAATAAATGTATCAAATATATTATATGAAGTTGGGATTTAATAGTATTACTGTAATAGCGGAAATATTTTATAGGCGATTCAACAGTTGAAAACAACAAAAAATAGTTATCATTGTAAAGAATTTGAAAGCCAAACTTGCAAAGAATAAAAGTTACAGAAATAAAAGACAGATTTATTTTCTCAGACTTCATTATATTTTTTTTTATCTAGTGCATGAATAAAACACACAAAACGTCCTACAAAAAATTGAAATTATTTGTAATAAAATTACAGATTTGTAACCCTTAGCTTATGGATGTATCGATGCCTTTCAAATTGATTATTTGTAAGATGATTATTATAATAAAGTGTATCAAGTATATTATATAAAGTTGTGTGATTTAATAGTATTATTGTAATAATTGAAATGTTTTTAGGTGATTCAATAGTTGGGAAAAAAAAATCTAAAGTAATTATTATGTTAATGTGAAAGCCAAACACGCAAAGAATAAAAATTAAAGAAACAAAATACAGATTTCTTTTCTCAGAGTTCATTATATTATTTATTTTTAATGTAATGCAGAATTAAAAGTCACAAAACGTCTTACAAAAAAAATTGAAATTATTTGTAAGAAAATTGCTGTTTTGTAACCCCTAGTTTACGAATGCATATATACTTTTCAAATAGATTATTTGTAAGAGGATTATTAAAATAAGTGTATCAAGTATATTATATAAGGTTGTGTGATTTAATAGTATTATTGTAAAAACGGAAATGTTTTATAGGTGATTCAACAGTTGAAAACAACAAAAACCTAAAGTAATTATCCTGTTAAAGAAATTGAAAGCCAAACACGTAAACAATAAAATTAAAGAAGTAAAAGATGGATTTCTTTTTTTCAGAGTTTATTATATTATTTTTTTATCTAGTGCATGAATAAAACTCACAAAATGTCTTACAAAACTAGAAATTTTTTGTAAGAAATGTTTTTTCGTAACCCTTAGTTTATGAATGCACCGATACTTTTCAAATAGATTATTTGTAAGATGATTATTATAATAAATGTATCAAGTATATTATATAAAGTTGTAGCCAAATATTTTGCATCTTCTGCAAGACTATGTAGTAGTTTTAATATTGGAACTGGTGGAGTATAATTATATCCTAAACTATTTCTTCGAAATTTTAAATGTTAATTAATTAATTAAAGATTGTATTCATATAATAAACAACAGTAAGCGCTCTTTAATACACTACGACCATGCTACGACAATTCAGGTGTTTCACTTATTTTATTTTTTAATTTGGAATTTGGGCAATTCTCTGCATCTGCAACTTTTTTTATTTATTTATTGAGGAGGTAATAAATTAAGTTTCTACTTAATAAATACATAATCATACCATCATTATTATAGTACGATGTATTGTAATCATACTGTAATAATATGTTTTTATGATTAATATAGAATGATTATAACACTTCGTACTATAATAATCTATTAGTATGATTATTATAGTACGATATATTATAATATATCTTACACCAATTTCGTCAAAATATCAAATGTTTAATCAATTAAAGAATATATTTATATAATAAACAACAGTAAACGCTCTTTAATATACTACTCTACGAATTATTGAGCGTTATTATAAATTTAACGGAATACCAAATATAAATCATTCTACATCAAAATTTAAATGAGTAAAACATGAAAATATTTAATGTGTTTACTCACATTCTGAAGTTGCGTGGGCGATATAAATATTCAACAAAGTATTTCGTCATCCTAGAAAATACAAAATCTAAATTCCTACATTGAACAATAATTTAATCAAATATTGACAACATTTATAAAATGTTGTATTTATAAAAATGCAACACAAAAGAAAAAATAATGCTTTTCGAAGATAGTTAAAACAAGTTGTGAGAATCTATGACAAGAAAAATAGGCTTAATCGTTACGGTTTAAGTAAAAATTATCTAACATCGCGTTGCTTCGGTGATTTGGATATCTTCTTCAAAATATCGTTACAAATAGAAAGAAAATTATTAGTTCTGCAGAATTAGGATTCACGGCGTGGTGGGTATGGTCAACAAACTCTCAAATTTACAAGAAAAATTCAAAACAGAAGGGCTGAATTTGTGACAGAATATAGAAATCGCATGCCAGATAAAAGAGCTCATACTCTGCTAGTATATTAGTATACAAGAATATAAAACATAATCTATGGTAAAAAATACAAAATATTTATTGAAAAAACGCCATTACTATAGTTTTTACTTACAAAAAAAAGACTTACTTGAGATAAAGCTAACGGTTCAAGATACGAATAGATCTCAAATGCTCATTTGACTGTCCTTTTGACTTGATGATGGCATTATTATGGTAACATTATTGATTATGACATTATCAGTAGTGATAATGGCATAATTTCGTTTTTTCCAGTAATTGAGGTGAAATTATTGATTATTTCATATATTCAAATGACCTTCTTTCTCTTCTGAATATTTTATTTATGTTTCATATCGATATTTGAGACTCCAATTTATAACTCGATTGAAATATAAGGCAATGTAAATAATTTTATTTCAGTTGTAGCAAACTATACTTTCACCTATTCTGACAGAAATATCGATTTCTATATGAATTATTATTCGATTTCTTAAAGTATAATCCTTATTTCAAGTGCAAAATGTACCCTTCTGTATTCATACTGCAGTCTAGAGCATAGTATGCTTTATGTATAGTATGCTTTTACATAGTTTTATGTATAACATATTAGCATAGGATGCTTTATTGTATATTTGACTGTCGTTACACCTTCTCTTTTAAAACTTCAAACATATTTATTTGACTGATTTCCGAAAATTCAAAATTCATTTTTATCACGGATCATCATTCTTCGCAATTTTATTACCTTTCGTGTTCTTAGGCCTATTGTGATTCACTGCTGCCTTTGAAAATTTGAAACATACTTTTTTTTTTTCATTTCTCTCAGGACATCTTTTCAGCCCTATTGCCCGGAATATGTGCTTCAGTACAGGAGTTGGAATATTATTTCTCTTTAAAAATTAGCTTTCTGCAATCATCAGAAAGCAACTTCGTGACATCAAACGCTGACTCTGCAAGGCAATGTGTTTAAAAACACGATCTTTCATGTCCTTTTCTCAGTTCGAAAATTATTTGACATGTCTCTTTGAATTTATTTTATAATCATGAAATAGCAAATCGCTTTACAGTATTTTAATTTATCTGCTAAGACAATAATTCAAATAAAACTATTTCCTGAAATGTAAAATCGAATTTTTCTTCGTATAGTAAATAAATCCTTGTACTCTTTTTACTAATATAGCCGCCATTATATTGGTCAATTAAGCGCAAAACATGATTAGTCTATTATTTTGTTAGAAATGTCAAGAAATTCGAGACAACACGCTTAAATTACGCTATTTTACAGCTATATTTTTAAACCGTTGATCACACCTTAATATAATTTACAAATCTGAATAGCAAATGAGGAAAATGGCATACGGTGATATTACTTGAAAAAAAAAAAAAATATACAGTAATAGCCCTTATTCATAAAATCTTAAGAAAAAATTATACCCACTACAATTTTTAAGTAGAAGTCGAAGATAATTCCGAATGTCACATATTAAATATATGTATATTAAATTTTTAATGATTCAAGAATTAAATTCATTATTGTGATTAAGAAATCAATTCCATTAATAATTCCATTTTAATTCCAAATATGATTAGTTGTTATGTGCGCCTATAAAAGGAGAGAATTCTTATGATTTATTAAGTCAAATAATTTATTGCATTAAACAAGAAAATTCTTTAAAAAATGACAGAATTTAATTACTTATTTTAAAAACAATAAAATGGATATCACTTAATTACAAATATGGAATTTCATAGATACATTAATATAGATAATTTCATAAAAAAGAAATGTGTTTTTAAAAAAAATAAGTAATTGGATATTTAGTAAAATTCAATTACATACATATTATTGTCACTAGGTAAAAAAATAAATCCATTTATTAAAACAATTCTTAAACATATTTCTAAAAGAGCCAAAAAAAAAAAAAAAAAAACGAAAATTTTAAAAATAAATTTTTTAAAAACGTTTCTTTAAAAATATCTTAAACATCAGTTTAGTCACCGATTTTTCTAAAGCTTAATAATGTTCGTTATTTTAGTATACAAGTGTAATAACGCAAGTATACAAATCAGCAGCTGACTTCCGAGTTAGCATTAATACTATATTGCAATACAATATACCTCATTATGGAAAAATATAAAATAAACATATAAAATTTCTTCTAAATAAACCAAACTTTGAAAACAATACTGGACAGAGCTGGATTAATGAACATGCTGTAGATTAATATATAATTCTTAATTTTAAAGATTCATTTTATAAATTACAGTAATTTTGAATCATTGCTATATGCCCATTAATGTTATTTTACATAATGCTTATAATATTATTTTACATTGCTTAGAATAAAGGTATTGTCTTTTATGTTGATAAATATTACGATCAATTAAGGGTCCTATTACATCAGATAGACCACGTTACATTAGGCACTAGACGCTATTAGATTAGACCTACGGGTGCTCCATCACAGCAGAAACTGTCCCTCCCCCTTTTCCTCCTTCCATGAGACCACATGAGTTCGTGGGCATGAAGTCTAAGTCTAGATGTTGCTGTGTACTAAGTGGGATAAGAAACAACACATATTAAATTAACCAAAACATTAAAAAGCAATTAAGAATGAACTGACTACCAAGAGATGCAAATAAGTATTTTATTGGAACTAGAACTTTTGAGATAATTGCTCTGCATTTTTATGATGTACTGGATGAAAACCCGAAACACTTTCACCAGACGACTAAACTGCTGCAGTGAGACCACTTAACCAAGCTGTCGCAATTGCCATGAATTATTTATGAAAGTAGTGTGTGCTACCCACGCTGCAAGCTAATTCATCCCTATACACTTATGTAAGCTTGTTGAGTGCATTATCACTAGACCACGAGTCAAGCACTTACACATACTGAAGGAGGTAAAAAAAATATCCTTTAAATTAGTCGTGGTATTAAATAATCAAGTTCATGATTTGAAACATTTGGTTCGGACACTAATCTCTTTGCTGGAACTTAAAAAACAAACTATGTTATCTCACCTTATAAACTAGTCTTTAGTTATCTTTCAGAAGGACTTAAAAATATGATGGATGAACAAGAACCGAAAGGTCTATCGGTGATTTCCTGACCTTGATTTCCATTCAAAGTGAAAAAATTAGTTTGGTGTGTGGCACTCAAAACTTTGGCTTGATAACAGGGACATGGCTTTGGGAGCAATGTTTGAATCGAAGATTCATGATAATTTGACGTTTGATATGATCTGAAGTTTTCCGATGCGAATTTCATAAATCAGTAGTCATCACAGTTCCTGTAATACCAGATATGTACATGTTACATTTGAAAAGCCTGCAAAATCCTTTTCACTTTTGTTGAAAGTATTCAAGAAGAAACAAACCTATAAAGATTGCCAGCTCTGGGGGTATACGTTACTACATTTCTGTGTTTTTTACATTGCTGGTATTCTACGTGATGCCCAAAGGATCCAGAAATAAATTGCGCAAATAAAATTAATAAAAATGGTTATGGCCAAGATGTGAGGAATTATAATTATTATTATATATAACGCTAATTTGTTGCTTTTTTGAATGCTGAAACCATAAGTCTATAGTTAACGAACACCAGTAATGTTCAAAATCAACCTTACCCAGCATGCATCACGAAGTACTACTACTACACCACACATCACTGTGCCTACAGCTGAGTTGCCCCTTTAAAGTTTGGGAATGATGTGGGTGCTGAGAAGTTTTATTGGGCTCTGTGACACTCTAGGTCATATGAGACCGATATCTACAGCAAAGTGGATTTCGTACCACTACAAATATCCATAGCACCACCGGGATTCGAACCCAATACATGTGGTACCGAGAGGAAGAGCTCTAGCCACTCGGAGAAGCCCCTCACGAAGTACTAGAAACACCGCCCACAAAGATGCCATCTGGCGGGCTCACACCCACATTCTTAAGGCCAACGGCATGGGCCTTCTATCTTATGATTTATTTTGTCCATTTCCAGCACATACGTGGGTTTTTGCTTCGATTGTCGGGCTTTGAAACGTACTTCTTTAGATGACAAAATCCAACGCACCATCTTCTAAGCCTCACAACTGAATGAAAATTCTGATTCCCACTAACGTCCTATAGGAAATTCAAATAATGCCATACAGTTTTATGCTAAGCAATATGAATATTTGGATAAAATATTTCGATTAAAGAAACTGCAAAACGGAAATTGAAATTTTGTATTTACTGAGAACAACTGAAAATATTTCGCCCACCTGCTTCCATTTTATATTTTATTTATAGTTTATTTTGTAGCAAAGCAATGGATTTTACGATATATATATATATATATATATATATATTCTAAAAAATTGATTCAATTCAACGTATTCAATATCTTTAAAGAATTACAATCCATAGTTATCTATTTTATAAAAGCATGTTTGCGACATATATACAAAAACTTTTTCAATTTTGTGAATGAGCAACAGAAAATTTTATATTTTCCAAAAAGGATGTCATCTTGGATTTTCATGCCAATTTTTATACGATTGTAGAAAACAGAGCGATAGAGGTAGTATTGTAAGAATGACGTCATCAGGATTCTCTTCAGATCTATCTGATTGGTTGTGGAATGGGATTATTGGTTTGATCTCCTTTGAGGAAATTCTTGCTGATCAATTTAAAGAGATTCAAACCGATTCCAATTTGGGGCAACTGGTAGTAGGAAAAGATTATGCGGAGCCCTTTGTTAAGACGTGTGTTTTGTAATGCAAATACTATAGTGTATAATATTAAAATACATTTAATATTCCCTTGATTGATATGTAACTAAAACCAAAAACAGCCACAAAAACGGTATAATGGATTCTAATTATAATAATTAGATTCTAACGGTATAATGATATTCCCAATGCCAATTTATTTTAATAAAAAATATATCATCAATTTTAATGAATTATAATCCATAGTTTTCTGTTTTATATAAGCCTGATTGTGACCGTCAATATAGTTTTAATAAAAAAAAAAGAAAAAAACCAAGTTTATAACTAAGATAATTTATTCGTCACAAATTAAGGGAAAACAAATTATGAAAAAGATAAAGCATGTTCATTAAATGGCACTGAATACCTTATACTAAACTAATTTTATCAAAAAACTATTTTAATAACGATTATTGTATTCATTATACTATTTTGTTTAATCTTTAGGTTGATGCTTATATCGCTGAAAGTGAATTTTTTAATTATATAAATGTACTTATATAACTCTAAAACATTGATTACTATAGCCTGTAGATCTACATATACTTAAATAACTGAATTTTAAAATCACTAGAATTTTAATATAATTATATAACTATGATTGATTTATCATAATATTTCTCATGGTTTAGTAGCATACTAACATTATTTTGACAGTATTAAGTATATGACTACATAATATAGATTGTTTAGTATCATAAAATAATTAATACCTAATGATTTATCATAATATTTCTAGTGGTTTAGTATCAAGCTAACAATATTTCTAATGTATTCAATATATGAACATACAATTTTGATTGTTTAGTTATCTGAAATAACTGTTCCTGATGATTTATCGTTAATATTGTGGTGGTTTATATCATACTAACTAACAATAATTCTACCAATTTTTTGTTATTATCTTACTAACAATATTTCTACATTATTTAGTATATGACTAAATACAGATTGTTAAGTATTATTAAATAACTATACCTAATGATTTAACATATTTCTAGTGGTTTAGTATCAAGCTAACAATATTTTTACAATATTCAGTATATGGCTATACAATTCAGATTAATTAGCATTATTAAATAACTTTGCCTAATGATTTACCAAATTATTTCTGGCGGTTTAGTATCATGCTCATGATATTAAGTATATGATAATAAAATACAGGTTAATGACTTTAACTGCGATGCACATATAGCTTAACAATATCGTGTTGAACTTTCTAATTGCAGAAGCTCAGCTCAACCCCAAAAGCGAAACATAATTGAAAATTAACGTGCCCTTTTTAGAGGTGGACACGATAAAAATATAAATAATTAAATACCTTCTTTAGATTTTAATGGGAATAGATCTAATTGCTTAATTGCTAATTTCAGAAAATTCCTTTCTAAAGATGTTCGTTCTAAATTAGTATGGAACTATATGTGTATAGTAAAAGTCTGATTGGCCGAGTGGCATGCGCTCTGGCGCTCGCTACCACAGGTTTCGGGTTCGAGTCCGGCGGTGCCATGGATGTTGGTAGTGGTTCGAATCCCTTTAAACCATAGGTCCCGGTCTAATAGGATCGTTGAGCGTTGCGGGGCATTGTTGCTCCGCGTCCGTGGCTTATCTTCAAGTTACACGCGCCCCTGTGTAATGCAAAGTGAGTAACGTCTTTGTAGCGCTTGTGTTAAGGTCTAAGCTGTTTAAGTGTTTGCCAGCTGAATAAGAACAAAAAATATGCGTTAGTTAGCATGTCTTGAAGTATGAGGGCGAATTGAGAAGTTGACTAATAGGGGCTGGGTAGCTACCATTCGCGAATGAGAACAGGTAATGGCTGGTATTTGATAACAACTTATTTACCTACATTGTTACGAAATACTTTGAGAAAATTACTTTTCACTTCCCTAGTGATGTATGAGGAATTCAACAATGTAACATTCCATGTTTAGGATCACATTTTAATATTCTAGCAACCTGTAGAGTATTATGCATCTATAAGGCCATGTAAGAAATGGTTAAAAGGCCTCTCTGCAAAAACTAAATTATAGTTCAGTTTGATTTCATTTCTGTTTAAATTTGAACTGAAAATGGACAAATATTGAATAGAAAATTAAAAAAAAAATAATAATTCCTCTGTTTTATGTTTTATTAATTATCACTAAATTTTATTTGCTTCTGTTTTATTTCGTTATTTTTTATGCCTCTCATTTTCTCAATAAAGTTTATTTCCTGTTAAAAAAAAATCATACATTAAATATTTTTTGCACAGCAATATTTTTAATTGTTTTATTTTATTTCATTGCAGTGAAGTATTTAAAAATTTTATAATATAAGCATTCTTAATCTATGACATATCATGATATTGAATATGACACGAAATTACCAGGAAAACAAAATTTTAAAATAAAAATATATAAATAAATATAGTTGTTCTATATATAAGATAAAAAGGCCGATATAAAAGAGTATTGAATTAAATTTCTGGATTTTAATAAAATAAACTTAAAAGTATAATTTTACAACAAAAAGTTTTGAAATGAACACAGAAGTTTTAAATGTAGTTATAAATTTAATTTTAAGGAAAATTATGAATTTAATTTTAAAGGTAATATTTTAAATATAAAATTTTTTTTTAAATAAGAAATCATCATTGCCGTATACTTTAGCAGATAAAGCGAATTAATTTTATTTATTTAAACATTATTTGAAATTTAAAATTGTAATATGTTTATCTTAGAAAAATTATCTGCAAAATAAGTTAATCCAAAAACAAATACTGATAATTTTGAACTAAAATTAAAGATTTTTTTTTTCTATTTTAAAAATGAATATACAAACTTAATCTCGGAATGAAAAAATGTTGAATTTACGAATGTAAGCTATTCAAAATATGAATAAATACCATTTATTATTTGTTAATCAAAAATAGGATATGTTAAACTCAAAAGGATAATTTAATTTCAAAATTAAAAAAAGTTATTTCTTTAATAACTGTTAATTTCTTTTTAGTAATTTATTAATGTGTATTTTTAAATGGTTTCAATATATTCACATTTAAAGGAAATACTATTTTTACTATTACTAAATTAGTATAAGAAATACTGAAACTTAACGTTTTAACTATTTGGGATCTGGGCCTAGTGAAATAATTTAACCCGATTTAATATTCAGCACGAAACCGTTACTTGAATTACCAATCAAAGTTCTCAAACATTTTGAAATATTAAATATAACTCCATAAACTATGCTTAATGTGGTAAATATTGAATAATGGAACTAAAGACCATTAGTAGAGAATAGGAAGATGGTATTTGCAGGAATTTAACACGGTACTTACGATGTTAGGAAAGATACAATCATATATTACTTTAGATATAAAAAATAAAGCAAAACTTTAATTATATTTGTAATAAATGGATAAAATTAGATGAATATAATTAGGTATTATTTAGCAATGTAATTATCTATAGCAATTTTATGCAATAAAGTAGTTAATATTCACAAACTATGCTAACTATTATAAATGTTGAAATGAGTACCATAATAATCTGTAGGTTATCTTAATAAAATGCTGTGAACATGATAAAATATATTAACGTAGATTGTTCAATTACTTTCAGTATACGAATTGAATCCAACATTTCAAGAAATACGTTTAAAAGAAAAGTATTTCTAGAATTTTAATTTGCAAAAATTTAATTAATTAATAAGGATACTGATAGCCGAGTGACTAGAGCTGTTGTGCTCGGTGCCACAGGTTTCGGGTTCGAGTCCCGGCGTTGCCATGGGTGTTTGTAGTGGTTTGGAATCAACTTTAAACAATAGGTCTCGATCTAATATGGCTGTAAAGCATAGTACTCACAACCCTAACCCTAAAAAGAAAACGTCTCATGTTCTCGAAATATACCGATAGGCAGATGGCCTTGGTTCACCATCAGGGTTGTTGGACAAATAAGAAGAAGAATGGTGAGATTATAAATTAAATTTATTATTAGGTAATTTATAATTTGTTAACTAATTTATGATTGAATTTAATTTTTTAGTTTTTCTGTTTTTTTTTTTTTTTTTTTTGTAGTATTCATTATAGAACAATCGTTTTATGTAGTTTTTATACAGTTTCATAATATTCATGCACGTCTTATATGCTTCAATTAAAATTATATTCTTCAATTCACTTAATATATAATAAATTTACTATAACTTCAAATTATAATAAAGCACTGTAAATTTTATATTTATATTTACAGTTTAGCTATAAGATTTAATGAAAAAGCTGGTGTTTACTTAACTCTTTGTTAATTTTCTCCTGTGTAATAATAACCTTGATAATATATCTTTTGCTTCTGAAGCCATAAATAATTTAAATATAAAATGGTCCTTCCTATTGAATGCTATAGCTATTCAAATATATATTTATAATCTAACATACGTGATAAATTCACATGCAACAATTTTAATATTTTTAATTTTATTACTAGAATCAAGCATTAATCAGTAGGTCCAGTTTATTTCGAAGACAAAAAATGTAAAACAACTAATTACTTTAACTTAGAACCCTCTATTTTTACAATTTGTTAATTAATTTTTAATATCAAATTATAATAAAAATATATAAGTAGAATTGAATTTAATAAGAAATAAATCTTTGTTTATAACAGAACTGTTGTAGGAACAATCTGGTCTAATCTGTCTAAAAAATTCATTTCTTCCATTGATCTTTGGGTGATGTATATTTAAAAATGCCACTAGATATGGCTCTTTGAGCTTATCGTCTTTGGCCTTTGTTCACATTCCTTTTTATTCTTATGTGCCCTTCAGCATTCATGATCAAAGAAGTTTTTTTCTGACCTACCTCATACGGCATCCTCCTAAAGAAGTTTTCAAAACTCTCCTCTCTTCCTTGGGCTATTCCTTTTTTTTCCAACAGCTTTCTCAAGATGTTCTATTCTTGAAAAAAAGGTTTTCGTGTTCTAATTTTTTGGTGGGTGTTTTTGTAAGGAGTGCGTGCGTTATTTGTAAGTGAGATATATATGGATGCATTGACGACTTCATAATGAATGACACCATTTAAGATTGGTCATTTATATTCTTTAGAATGATAAATGGAGATTATAATATAGATGACTAATCTATTATTTTAATATTATAATATGGGTTATAAAATGTTGCGATATATTTTGTTACGGTTATGGTCACCAGAAAGTCTATTTTAAAACGATATGTGTCGTAGTAAAATCCACATTTCATACCGTTTTGTTACCGAAAACCATCACTAGTCCATGTACATTTCAGAAATAGCAACGATGATAATTGTTCCATGTCAATCTGTATTGGGTAAAAAAAACCCAAACCTCCAACCAGAAGTTTGATTGTCGATACGAGACGTTTTGCTATGATGTCCAAGGAATCCATTTTTTAAAACAATGAGTATCCCAGCAGAAATGTTATCGTCGTTTCTCGCACTTTTATTACCAAAACCTATCACTGGGCTATACGTAGCCTTTTGGAAAATAAACATTTCAGAAATAGTATCTATGATAACTGTTCCATGCTGTGTTGGGTAAAAATCCCTGAAACCTCCTACCAGAAGGTTCTTATCGATTAAAGAAGTTTTGTTATGATCTCCAAATAGTCTATTTATTTTTAATACAATTGATATCGCAGCAATAATGTAATACTCGTTTTATTACCAAAAATTATCAATGGACCATGTGCAGACTTTTTGGAAAAATAGCACAGTTCAGAAACAGTATTCATGATAACTGTTCCATGTCAATCTGTGGTAGATAAAAATCTCTGAACTTTCCAACCAGGAAGTTCAATTGTCGATAAGAGATATTTTGTTATGATCTCAAGGAATCTATTTATTTTTAAGACAATGAGTGTGGGAGAAGAAATATTTACTCGTTTCATATATTTTTGTTACCAAAACTCTCACTGGACCATGTATAGGCTTTTGTAAATTCATTGTAGCAGATACATATCATATTATTTACAATGTACTGAAGAAAATATTTAAGGTACCAGAAATTTATCTGATGGCTTGAGGAAAGAATAGATTATGTATATCATTGTAAGCCCATTTTTAAATTAATTTATTTAAAAATTATTTTTTCAAATATTTATTAAAATTTCTTAAAGAAATATGTAACTTATGCCTACACTTTTTATCTACTCATTTCTCAAAATTTTTTTGTCTATTCTGTAATTAAACAGAAACTCATCATCAATTGTATATATACGCAATACAAAACATCTTCCGAGACAAAATTTTAAAAAAGTAAAAAAAGAAAAACAATTAGTGCAACTATAAATCTGATTACCGACAGCAATTTATTTGGTTGCAGAATAAATTAAAAATACGGCAAATATTTAAAATAATATCCTCATAAGTCGTCATTTAGAGTTTGTGTTAAGTAACGAATGAAAAATTTTTACACGTTGACAAAATAATTGTTGTTTTTACATTAAATTTACGAATGTAACGAATTTTAAATCAGACAATTTTTGTTATGTTATTATGGATAAATTTTATTTCTTATTTTTAAGACAATTATCTGTATAATTTAATGTTGCAATACTTATAAAAAATAATGTTACATATAATAAAATATAATACAAATAAAGTAACGTGTTTTTTAAATTTTTATTTTTATAATTGAGATATTTTATATTAAATAATTTTGAGCATTTGTTTTTTAAGTTAAAATGATTTTATTTAACGTTCACATTTGTGAGAGCATTACTAAATTGATTAAAGGGGATGAATTCAAATGTAGCAAAATTCTAGATTGTGCGACAAGAGATTATTTAAATCTCCCCAAAAATCCTTAAAGTATTAAGTACTAATATAAGTAAGTCAGTACAATATAATAA
The DNA here is from genome assembly GCA_021605095.1 of Caerostris extrusa. Lineage (NCBI taxonomy): Eukaryota > Metazoa > Arthropoda > Arachnida > Araneae > Araneidae > Caerostris > Caerostris extrusa. Next base: position 37,271 of record BPLR01017595.1, on the reverse strand, counting down.
TGCTATTAGTAATAACATTCAAGAGCTAATCTACCATTAGTGGTAAGTTTTACAGACTTTGTCATTTAGTAAGTTTCACTAAATACTCTCTTACTGTGCACATCTCATGAATTCCTGTCTCATGTTCTGCATGCATATAACTTATGATGCAGAAAATAGTTATAGTTACATTTATTATTATATATTTACATATTATAGTTATGAGGATTTATGGTTATAGATATATTTATTTAAAATTTTGCTTTTGGGCATCTTTTTTATTTAATTATTTATCATTGAGTAGTTTAAATTTACTGGTTTAAATTGATTAATGCATCTTTTTTAAATTTATTTAAATTTATCTTTTAAAAAAAATTATTGCTATATTTGTGTCTATATCATATAAATGAAGAGACATGCAGCTAAAAATATCTCATTTTACACATGGTTCTTCAAAAAAAAAAAAGAAGAAGAAAAAAAAGCTACAAGAGCATACAATATATATACTGAAGTGACAAAAGTCATGGGATAGCAATATGCAAATTTTCAGATAGCAGTAGCATCGCTGCGTAGAACGGGTATAAATACTTGAGTGCTTTCGCAAGAGCTTTCATTTCTGTTCAAGTTATTCATGTGAAGAGGTTTTGACGTGATGATGACCGCACGACGGGAATTAACAGACTTTTTGAACGCGGAATGTTAGTTGGAGGAAGGCTAGACGCATGGGTCATGCCATTTCGGAAATCGTTAGGGAATTCAACATTCCCGATCCACTGTGTCAAGAGTGTGCCGAAGTATGAAATTTCAGGCATAACATCCCACCATGGACAGCGCAGTGGTAGACCGCCTGCACTTAACGACCGAGACCGGCGACGTCTGCAAGAGTCGTAAATTCCTAACACAGACAAGCAACACTGCGTCAAATAACCCATAAAAATCAAGTGGGACGCACAAAAGGATTGTCTGTTAGAACTGTCTCTGAAAAAGAAATTTGGCTTTTCTTGGGCTATTCCAGCAGAAGACCGACTCGCGTGCCATTACTGACAGAACGACATCGCTTTGCAGCGACTCTCGTGGGCACGTGAGCATATCGGTTGGTCCCTAAGATGAATGGAAAAAACCTGGTCGAAGTCAGATTTCAGTTGGTACAAGCTGATGGTAGGGTTCGAGTGTGGCACCCCACTGCCATGGACCCAAGCTGTCAGCAAGGCACTGTTCAAGCTGGTGGTGGCTCCGTAATGGTGTGAATCTGTTTTTCATGACATGGACTTTTTTCAGGACCAGATTGACTGGAAATTTATGTTCAGCTACTTGGAGATTTTTCATGGACTTCAACCCAAACAACGATGATTTTTATCTTGACAATGCGCCATGTCACCGGGCCATGTTCGCGATTAGTTTGAATAAATTCTGGACAATTCCAACGAATGAAATGGCCACCTAGATCGCCCGACATGAATCCCATAGAGCATTTATGGGACATCATCGAGAGGTGTTCGTTGCCCAAAATCCTGCACCATCAGCAGCTTTTCACAATTATGGACGTCTATCGGGAACAGCATGGCTCAATATTCCTGCAGAAGACTTCCAACGACTTGTTGAGTCCATGCCACGTCGAGTTGCTGCACTTCGTCCGGGCGAAAGGAGGGCCGACACGATATTAAGAGGTATCCCATGACTTTTGTCACTTCAGTGTATATATATATATATTACACACTGCAAATCTTTTATATTCCAAATCTAATTTGTAAATCATTAATTACACATATTAATTTACACTAGATAGATGAGTTTCCTCTGCTCAACAGGTGTGAATCTTTTTTTTATTTTTTTTCAGAGATTATAATTTCAGAATTTTTTTTTATTGGTATCAACTCAAGCAATGATTTGTTAAATTACGTTTACACTTTCTATTCGGTAAGCAATTAAAAAAATGAAATGGAATTTTCGTGTTCATATTTGTTCAGCGACATTTAACGCTTCAAAAACAGAATAAGCGTTGAAATAAAATCATGATTGATTGCATGTTTTTGAATTAGAAAACAGTTCTGTAGACTTTAAATTCTAAAAAAGTATAGAAAGAGAAATGATGATAATTAAACCACATTTAACTAGTTTTCTTTCGTTTTTTTTACAGAGCGGGTAAATTTCTATACTAACAATAATTTGACCTTCTTCACTCGTGGATTTGGTTTGGCGCTCTACGGTCATCTTGTGCACACTTTAGAATGAATAGACCGGGACCTACAGTTTAAAATTTATTCCGAAACCACTAACAAACATCCATGCCACCGCCAGGATTTCGAATCTGAAGCCTGGGATACCAAACGGCTTGACACTTGGCCACCAGGCCGCTTAGCTAATTTGTAGGAGGACCCAGACTCGAAATGTGTGACGGAGTCCGTTTCAATTGTTCCTTTTAAAAACAAGAAGACGTGTGGACCATTGTGGCAGTATGTGTAAGGGCTTTAAAAATGCCCATCAGAATGTTTTTTATTTCCAATGGTAGACTTCTATAAGTAATAAAATAAAAAGAACACAAGGAACATAAAAACAACAACGAAAACGAAGGAAATCACATAGTGAAATATTTAGCCCGTAAGGGCCTACCTCCAATAACGACCATACACAGTAGAGGAAACAAGTGCAGGGCAGACAGTAAAATGAGATGAATTCATTTCTCTCCAAGACTGCAGAACATGCATTTTGGGCTTGCAAAAAATATTTTCATTCGAAAAGTTGATTGGCCATACAATCAAGGGACATCTCGGAGTTTTATACTACACAACATTCAAATATTGGGTTATAATTATATTTAAAAGTCCTTTAAGAAGGTAATCACGTATCTTCGTTGTCAATCACTATGTTATTTGTAGTATATATTAGCAAAACTAGGGGCCCAAAACTAATTCATAGAGAATTTCGAATTCAAAAACAAAAATGACCGAGGGGCAGAAAAACAGAAAGACCAAGAATGGCGGGTAGTTTTTGGTGTGCAATAATTTCCGTAAAGTGGCATTAAAATATTAACATAAGACAACTGGCTAGATTCTAAAAGTACTATATTCAAAAACGACATTTATATTCAATACATCTTAACTCATTTTTTATCTTTACATCCATATATTCAACTTATATATGGAACGTTAACCCTAACATTAAACTTTGTTCTATAAAAAAAACATTAAATTCTGATTAAAAACTGCAAATGTTTCCAAAGAATATTCGTTGGGTTATTTATAGAAAATCAATGTTATGCTTCAAACTAAACCTCAAAAATGGAATACATCAATAATTTTATGTTTTAAAATACCGCTTTTAATATGCGAAATTCCGATAACTGTTTTGAAGGAAGAGATGGGTTGTTAAAATCTTCAAACTTTTTTCCTCTTAAAAGGATTAGAGTATCCAGTATCTCGCTGCTTGGAAGGAATATAATCTTTACATATTCAATAACAACATTACTTTCAGAAATATTATTGATTATCTTAAACAATATTCCAATATTCTTTTCAAGTAAAGCTTTAAAATTTTCAAGTAAAGCCAATTTTTCTAGAAAAAAATTACCATGTCAAAAGAAATAATTCAAAATAAGTTTTTTAAACAGTTTCAATTAAATATTTATAATTTAAAAATGTTTTATAAATTATTGGAAATTGAACTACGTATTGTTTGAAACATTTTCGTTTAATTAAATTAATATAAATAAATGCATTGTTTAATAACTTGAAAAACCTTGCTAATTCATTGTGATTTTTACTTTTATAATTTATTTTAAAATTTAATATTATTTATTTAAAAAAAAATTAATTTCTTGTTTTAACATAATATTTCCACTAAATTTACAAAGCTATAGGCTGAATTTTTAAATAAACTACTTAAAACATGGCAATTAACAGCATTTATTACTTTTAGAATTTCAATTAGTTATTTCTTCCAGAATGTTGCATTTATTACATATAGCAATTCAATTAGTTATTTCTTCTAGAGTATTGCATTTATTACATATAGCCTTTCAATTAGTTATTTCTTCTAGAGTATTGCATTTATTACTTTTATGATTTTTAATCAGTTATTTCTTATAGAATGTTGCATTTATTACATATAGCATTTCAATTAGTAATTTCTTCTAGAGTATTGCATTTATTACTTTTAGCATTACAATCAGTTATTTCTTCTAGAGTATTGCATTTATTAATTTTAGCATTTCAATCAGTTATTTCTTCTAGAATGTTGCATTTATTACATATAGCCTTTCAATTAGTTATTTCTTCTAGAGTATTGCATTTATTACTTTTATCATTTCAATCAGTTATTTCTTCTAGAATGTTGCATTTATTACATATAGCATATATTTCTTCTAGAGTATTGCATTTCAATTTTAGCAGTTATTTATTTCTTCTAGAGTATTGCATTTTTATTACTTTTAGCATTTCAATTAGTTATTTCTTCTAGAATACTGTCAGTGGGGAAAAAAAATAGCAGTCCTTGTTCTTTTTGTCCATTCAGCATGCACTTTCATGATTTCGAATGTACAATGGATCGCAATGGAGTTTTGCAAATGGAAAACAATGTGCATAATATTTTAGACAAATTTTCATGTGTAACTTGACTTACATATGTAAAATGATGAAAAGATTAATGTGCCAAAATGGAAATCATTTAATTGCTATGAGCATAGGAAATTCAGTATCATAAGCCTCAAGATAAGACAATGTTGCTGAAATTTTTGATTAGAAGAAAATGATTCTCAATGAATTTATATTTATTTCTAATGTACATATAATTCCCAACATTTTCCATGAAGAAATAACAGACAGAATTCTGGAAAGGAATAAGCACCTTTGGATAGAGAAAGTTGATTCAATTGATTTTCAGACTAATTTATATTCCGCCAAATAAAATGTTACCTAAAAAGTCATTAGTGATTAAAGTAGGTAAACTGATTCTTAAAGTCGTTATTATATTAAAGTGATTATTAAAGTCGTCATTATATAAAAATCTTTATTATGTATACCCGTAATATCCGTAATACAGATACAACACTTCAAATTGTCAAGTATGAATGTATCAAGCGACATACAGAAAAAATATTATATTAAAGGTTAGGAAATGCAACTTTGTGAAAGGGGGAAAAGAGGTTAATTATGAAGCCAAAAGTTATACAACCATTATTTATAGTAGTTTAAGTTACATAAGGACAAACATCAAAGTCTATAACAAAAAAAAAAACAAAATAAATAAAGGAGGATTGTTTCATTAAACCGCACCAGAATAATCCTTGGCCAATACTGAGGAAAATGTCCGTAAATATAAAGAGGTCACTACTGATGATGTGCAGTACATGATGCCGCATATGGGAAATGAATGGTTATAAGTTTTTTTCTTAACACATTGATTTTAAACAAGTTTAGTCTTAAAATTTTATAAACACACTAGGAAGAGCTAAGGCATTGTAAACATAACAAAAAATACATAATGCAAAAATTGATATGCAATTAGTCTTGTTTCATAATGTAAAAAAATGCACAAAATAAGTGATTCTAATACACTATTATGAGGATACGCTGATACTTATGTCTGCTGCAAGAATAAATAATTTATCACATAAGAATTTTAAGTAATTCTTGTAATAAAATTTAAACTTTACTTTTTAATTGGAAAATAATTTATTGGTTATAAATTATTATGCTCTCATTCTATTATTTGCAAAACATTAATTTAATATTAAGAATATCATATTTATTATGAAAATAGGAGTGTTACTTTTTAACGAATTTATTTAAATAGCAAACACGCTTTTATTATGTAAGTTATAAGTAATAAATAATGGTTATATTTTATAATAATTAACGCTTTTTATTAATACAATGTTTCAATAAAACGCCACATTTTAAAAAAGACAAACTTTATGCACTAAATACATCTTGATTTTTATTTATGATCTCATCTACCATGTCTGGAATTCTGCTGTAATATGGATTACTAACACAGAATCCATTTAAGATCCTATTTGATCTTATCTATCTCATATCTCGTGACCAATCTAATAAATAGATCGTATCTGTAATTGAGCCTCATGTTACGAGTAGTTACGAAGAAATGTTCAACTAAGGCCTTTAAGAGCGTTCGCTTATTCTATCAAATTACAGCTGTAATGGATGAGCTGAAATTATGTTCAAGGACACGTTTTGATATAATTTAAAAGCCCTTACAAGAATAAAAAGCTATAATATTACTGATAGTATATAGTAATAAACAAAAATATCATTAGAAGTATTAATAACAAACAAACATATTAGCAGATATATTTGTAATAAACAAAATATCATATTTTAGTGCTTTTTTTCCTCAAATTGAACAAATTACAATCAAGCATGGTAATTATTGTAAAATAATTATTATTAGAAATACGAGAAAAGAAAGAGGTTTAGCGGATAAAATAGAAACCAAATACTATTAGAGTTAAATGTAAAAAAAAATACTATATGACGTTACTCAAAAAACAGTTTTTATGCATTTCAAAAATACATGGTTGTTTTTTTTACCCCTTTATAATTAAAACTGAAAATTTATTCAGGAATTAAGAATATATGTTTTGATATCATTTAAAAACACCTAAAAGGAAAAATATATAATATTAGTAATAATATATAGTAATAAAGAAACATTGTAAAACATTAAAATTTTCACTTTTGAACAAGTTTGAAATTTTAATATATATTAACGCTATAAAAATACCAGACCTATGATATAGTGACAATGTACATAGGATGTACATGTATTGGAGGATCCAGATTCGAATCCGCTATTGCTGTCACTGCTTTTTAAGAAAACGAGGAAATCCGATAGCATTTGCGACAACTTTGGTAACACTCTCAAATCGACAATCATGTTGCCTGGGAGTATTTTCCAAAAATTTCTTTCATACGACAGGTAGATGTGTCCAATTATCCCTAAAAGTCCTCCCGAAAAGGTAGGTCATTGCAGTTGGTGGGCCGTTCGTGTAACGTATACGTATGTAAAGACGTACCCACTGATGTTCAACAAAAAGAATAAAAAAAACTTGAAATAATTGATAAAAATTCGAGGATTTAATTATCTTTTTTTTGTTTAATTAATTGAACATAGATTTATATGCATTTTGAAAAAAGTTTTCATTAAACGTTGAGTTACTGTTTCCTTTTTTTTAAAAAAAAAAAAATAATTATAGGAATTTTCTTGAATTTCCGCATTTATGACATGAATACTGTCAAATTATTTAAAAAAAGATTTTAAAACAGGCATTCAACTGATATATCCATCGCAGAATTTCCACAAGATATCCTTCTTTTTCAAATGTGTTGCCTAGAAATATCTGGATATATAATTAGGATAATGGATATATAATTTTAACAGTTAACAATGAATATGGGGATATAATTAGTAGATATTAGTTGCTTATCTGATAAACAGTTCAATGCATCTCAAAAATCTATATAGAAAGCGATTAAAAGCCTTTTATTTTCATTTCTCTTCTTGTGCTTTGATAATTTTATCAGAAAAATAAAATCATTAAATGGAAAAGAAGTTTTCAATTGTAATCGTTTCGTAAAAAAGCAACTATTTTCCACACTAAAAACTCCGTAGTAGTTGTTTTTTTTATTTACATATTGTTAAAGATGTTACACATTTTAATATATGCCTATAGACTGCTTTGTTTTTGTAATAAGCGCCTAAGAAAATCAATTAAGTAAGTCAAACAAAAGTAAATTTTCTGTTTAGCCAATATACGACCTTCGAGAATAAGATTGTCAATGTTTATACAAGAAATGTAATGGGAACCTAATTTACTGTGAAAAAAAGTCGTTCTTATCTTTGGCATACTGGGAAAAAGGTCAAAGCACCTTTTAACAAATCTTGCATGTCGTTCTTTAGTTTTTAGTTTTATGTAAACCTAACGACGACATAAAATTTATAGGTTCATTAATCAAAATAGATTTACTAATTAAATATGATTTTTAAAACTCAACTCATTGATTTGAAGCAACCTCGTAGGCTATGATTTGGGTTAGTCAATATTTTGTGATCAAAAGGTCAGATTTGTCCAAAACAAATTCGTATAAAAACTTTTTGAACTGAAATCATTCCAAAGCTAAAATCACTAAATTTAAAGTATAATAAAAATAAGTGTAAACAATAAATTCGGCATTTACACTCAATAGTTAAATTTAAATTAGTGTTAAAACATAATTTAAATAAAAATTCAATGAAGTTTAAGAAACCCGGACATAATTGCATCTGCATGCATTAAAAGGCACTGAAAAATAATGTCTAGATCTGGGTCCACCTCATGGTTTTTGTTGGGGAGCATTGTACGACACTTTATATATGACTTAAATATATATGACACAAAACTAGTGTTAAAACATAATTTAAATAAAAACACAATGATGAATCTTAGAAAATCCGGAAATTGTGGTATCTGCATATATTAAAAGGCATTGAGAAATAATGTCTAGCTGTTGGTCGCACAGCTTTTTTGTTGGTGAACATCGTATGACACTCTGTAGTAGTCCAAAATAATTTCATGAATCTTGCTTCTTCTGATTATGATAATGATTTTGATTCAGATAGTGAATTCTATTCTGCATCGTATGCCATTATATGACACTGCATTGTTGTTCAAAATAGTTTCATGAATGTTGCTTCTGATTATGATAATGATTCTGGTTCAGATAATGAATCCTATTCTGATATTGTATGACACTCTAATGCAGACCAAAATAGTTTCATGAATGTTGCTTCTTCTGATTATGATAAGGATTCTGGTTCAGATAGTGAATTCTATTCTGATAATGATAAGAATGATTAGAATGCTCCTGCTAAAGTCTTTTTTTTTTTTTGTTCAGATATGTTTTTTTGTTTATAATGAATTCTGAAACGAGGAAACTTAATGGCGAATGTGAGAGCAAGTGTGAACTTTTCACTACAAAAAATTGGGTTGGGTTATGGATTTTGTAGCACATTTCTAGCAAATACGAAATAATTAATTTATAGAAAAATAATTAATTAATTATAACCTTGTAACGAAGAAGTGTATTTCGTTAGTGAGGTACATTAAGCATGGTAGATGCATAATTCTACCTTATTAAGCATATACAAGGTAATAATGAATAGCTATAATTGTATGGCTAGATTTATGCTTTATGCTGCTTTACTAAAATTACTTAAAAACTTCTTCTGATAACTATATTGATATGTCATATAATTATTTATAGTAACATATTAAAACAATCTTAAATTTTAATATTAATGGATTAAAATTTTTTCTTTACAATTTTAGAAACAATTTATTTGAGGAATAATTAGTTTATAAAATCTAAATTTTTATGCATTAAATTTAAATATATACACAAATGATAGAAATAAAATTAAAAAGCATTTAACTTTATTTAACGCCGATTACCAAACATGCTAATGTGTCTCAAAAAAAACCAAAGGTATGAAAAAAAATATATAAAAATTAAAAATCTCAGAAAATATGCAAATAAGTATCCTTTTATTAATATAATAAATATATTATTAATTGAATTAATCATTTATGAGTGTTTATGAAATAGAATACACATTAGCTTAAAATACATGTAAAAAAATAAAATGCAAAGTAAAATAAGGAACCACTATACTAATTTAGCATTTTATTATTGTTCTAAATATGAAAGAGTTTAAAATGGATACCAATTAATTTCGTTGATTATAATTACACAGTTTTTGTGATAGACATTATGAAAAGCCACAGATGTACATTAACTTTTTTTTAAATCACCTGGTTAATTTAATAGTTTGCGATAGACATTATGAAAAATCCCAGATTTATTTTTTAAATCACCTGTTAATTTAATTAATCATTATAAACACATATTTTAAACGAGGAAACTTAATGGCGAATGTGAGAGCAAGTGTGAACTTTTCACTACAAAAATTGGGTTGGGTTATGGATTTTTGTAGCACATTTCTAGCAAATACGAAATAATTAATTTATAGAAAAAATAATTAATTAATTATAACCTTGTAACGAATATTTCGTTAGTGAGGTACATTAAGCATGGTAGATGCATAATTCTACCTTATTAAGCATATACAAGGTAATAATGAATAGCTATAATTGTATGGCTAGATTTATGCTTTATGCTGCTTTACTAAAATTACTTAAAAACTTCTTCTGATAACTATATTGATATGTCATATAATTATTTATAGTAACATATTAAAACAATCTTAAATTTTAATATTAATGGATTAAAATTTTCTTTACAATTTTAGAAACAATTTATTTGAGGAATAATTAGTTTATAAAATCTAAATTTTGATGCATTAAATTTAAATATATACACAAATGATAGAAATAAAATTAAAGCATTTAACTTTATTTAACGCCGATTACCAAACATGTAATGTGTCTCAAAAAAAAAAACCAAAGGTATGAAAAAATATATAAAAATTAAAAATCTCAGAAAATATGCAAATAAGTATCCTTTTATTAATATAATAAATATATTATTAATTGAATTAATCATTTATGAGTGTTTATGAAATAGAATACACATTAGCTTAAAATACATGTAAAAATAAAATGCAAAGTAAAATAAGGAACCACTATACTAATTTAGCATTTTATTATTGTTCTACAAATATGAAAGAGTTTAAAATGGATACCAATTAATTTCGTTGATTATAATTACACAGTTTTGTGATAGACATTATGAAAAGCCACAGATGTACATTAACTTTTTTTAAAATCACCTGGTTAATTTAATTAGTTTGCGATAGACATTATGAAAAATCCCAGATTTATTTTTTAAATCACCTGTTAATTTAATTAATCATTATAAACACATATTTTAAAGGTTACTTTTTTATTTCCAATAATTACGTCCCAAGCATTAACAGATAAACATAAACTTTCGTTGGGATGTAAATGTTCAAGCAAATGTAAAAACTTTTCGATTATAATATAAATTTTAATACTAAAATTAAAATCCAATTTACATATAATTCACTTAAAGTAAAAAAATACTTAAATTTTTATTAAATGACAATTGACGGGTTATTTAACATTTCATGGTTATATTTAGTGGTTCTTTTTTAATACTAAGACATATGAAAAATAAAAATTATGTAAAAAGCTTCTTTATAAAGCTGTTGTAATGGAACTTCAAAAAAGTTAAGTTAAATGCTAATTAGATGAGATGCATATGAGTTTAGGTAATAGAATCAAATATATGCTTAACAATACCAATTTTTCTTTATTCGTATACGTCAATATGTTGTTGTTTTTATCCCACTTGGTCGACAGCAACATCTAGACAAATCCATGAACCCGTCTGCCCACTCTCATGGAAGGACGGAAGGGGGCAGCTTCTACTGTGATGGAACACCCGTAGGTGACTTGGCTCATGTATCGCTGAAGAAGAGGGCAGTGATATCCGGAGGACTTTTAAAGGGGTAACTACACCGCATTTTCATCGTATGGGAGGAAACCCGAAAACTCCCACTAAGGAGATAAGATGCTGAACATCACAAATGCATTATCAAGGCTAATCGTTTTTCAGAACAGTGTCTACAAGAAAACCTCCAATGGATGGAACCGCAGCTCGAAATCTCACCAGCGGCGCCTGTTTGTCTCTGAGCCACGCGTCGCACATCAGCAAAATAAAAAAAAAAAAAATAATAATGAATTTCAAATTATTGTTTTTGAGAAATGAATAATTTTCAAATATGCATATTGCGTGTTCCCAAATAGGGTAGAAGAAAATAAAATATTCAGTTTTTCAAATTAAAATATGCTGCATTTATTTCTGCCTTTCTAGAAAAACTCATTCTTACAAAATAGCAGTTTTGCATAATTTAAAAGTTTATAATGAAATATTACAGTGAAATAGACAAAAATTAAAAACGCTTTTTAGAAAAATTTATTTTTTTAATTTCCTTAAAAAGAATCGGTATTAAATTGTATGGATAGAAAATTAATCTATTTCAACATTTTGGTAGGTTATTTTCATAAAATGTATAAAATATATAGTATTATATATTTTAAAAGTATAGTTTGATTAAAATTATGGTATTTGGAAGAAAGTATTTTTTTTTTTTAATTACAAGTCTAGCAAAAAAAATATTCTTATTTTTTAGATAAAAACTAAATTAATAAAATTTATCCTAGAAGTTTAAAATGAAACGTACATTTTTCTTATTTTATTTTATTATAAATTTATATTTTAATAATGAATATTATTTGAATATTTAATAAATACATATTATAAATTAATAATAAAATTTAAGTTTATTTTTAGTTAAATTTTATTAGCAAACAAAAATACAATATTGTAATATATTGCTTATTTCAAAATGTTGTATGCCTGTATAAAATAAGAATGCATTGATAAAGGACAAAAAAAAAAAAAAAAAAAAAAAAAAAGAATGTATTTATTCAACAATGGAATTACTTTTCGTTCTTAAAAAGTATTAAAAAAGTAAATGTTTAAATATTCCCAATAATTAAATAAATAAATAAATTTCAAAAATATTTAATTATGTAATAAATTCTTATATTTATTCAAATAAACAAGGTTTCCAAAGACTATTACTGTAACAGAAAAAATAATAAACCCAACTCAAAAAAATAATCACATGAAATATTACTTTTGTAAATAAAAAATATTGCACATAGTTCTTTTCAAATATGAAATAAATTTAACAACCATTTTCTTATGAAAAGCAGAATTTTTAAAACTTCAGCTGAAATTTAATTTCCTAAAAAAAAAATTTTATTTTGTTAAAAGTCTTCATTTTTGATGATATATATGTTTAGAAGGACTATAAGGTAATTTTCTGTCACAAGTTTTATTTTATATTAAAATTATATGACTACATCAAATTTTTTTTTACATAAAATTCTAAAATATGGCTTTTAGGATTTGCATTTATTTAAAGTTTGATTTATAAAATAATATATCTTATTCCAGCTTAAGTCGAAGATAAATTTTGATTTATTTAAAAAAAAATTATAGAGGGGATTACAAAACGGTACAATAAATATAAAGGTAAACAGTTATATGAAATTTTGAGGTTTAAACGTATATAAATACAATAAATAAAAAAAAATAGGATGTATCGATTTTTAAGTTGTATTTTCATGGTTAAGTATAATCTATAAAAGTATTTTTAATCGTAAACATTACATTTTTAAAATAAACTATCAAATTGTGTGAAAATAATGTTTGACATTTTTATGTATCCTATTATTTATCGCAATAGGTTTCATATTTTCTTATATGTAATGAGCTCTCAGATATCTTTTCATACCCTTTCCATGACATTAATGCTTTTTTGAAATCCTATCCCCTTCCGTAAAAGTTTATTTGTCAGACTAGCAATTTTAAGACTAACAGTTATAATTACTCTAATGATAAGTAAAATATAATAATAATTAAAAAGCATTGCTTATTTTTCTGTACTCAGATTTTTTTATTAAATGAACATTGTTTATTTAGTAAATAAAAAGCACTGTTTTAGCTCTGCGGTCTTTTTTGCACACTTTAGCTAATTAGTCTGGGACCTACACTTTAATGTGGATTCCTAACCACTAATAAACAACCACAGAAATTAGGAAAAAATTATCTTGGGGGCTTTTAAAGTTTACACCCTGGTATTTACTTTTCATATAGGATTAACCTGGAAACCCTTTATTTATCAATCTAATTTTCAATGAAGGGCATGATGGCCGAATGGCTAGCGCTCTGGCGTTCGGTACCACAGGTATCGGGTTCAAATCCCGGCTTCGCCCATGGGTACTGTAGTGGTTCGGAATCCACTTTTTCGCCGTAGGTCCCGGTCCTAATAGGATCGTAGAGCGCTGCGGGGGCATTGTTACTCCGCGTCCGTGGCTTACCATCAAGTTACACGCGCCCCCTGGGTAATGCAAAGTGAGTAACATCAGTGCATCCCTTATGGCGAAAGATCACGGTCTATTTGCCAGCTGCATTAGAAGAAAAAAATTTCAATGAATGAGGCTTACACATGCTGAAAAATAGAGCTTAGTCTAATAAGACTTACTACTAGTAAATATAGATTACGAATATTTTAAATCCAAAACAAATATGCAATATACAGTATAACTGATAATGAATTTAGAAAGAAAAAGACATAGTTCCAAAGTTCTATAAAATTCGAATTTTAAATTCTAAAGAAGTTACTTTCTAATTTATTATTTTAATTAGCATATGTGCAGATAAATAAAAACAAATATTAATTAAATTCTAATGCAAAAATTGTACATTTAATAGTAGGTGTGGGCACTCTGTTTTAAGGGTTTGCCGTGGCGAGTCGCAGATTTCTTAATGCGCCTTTGATTTTCTCTTGGGCTTCATTAAAGACTAATAGAAGAAGGAAGAAGCAAGAATTGTTCCCCACCTGGGATTTCGTGCCAAATCTCTTTATCAAGGAAGAAGAAAGAATAGGTGAAATAGTTTCTTGAGCTTTCAGAAAGGCTTTTATCTTCATTTCGTTACATTTTAGTTAGCATTAAATGAGTTTTCAAAAATTTTTAAATCAGAATACCAAAATATTTCTACATTTATACTTCAGTAACTTAAAAAAAATGCTGCACACAAATATATGAGTAAAGTAGATATTTCATTTTGCTTTGACTGTATGTTATCTGCAAGACTACGATAAACATGTTGGCAGGAATGTCTTCCCGCTGAGATAGACTGCACACACTGCCAAATGCTTTGTTTTTGCCAAATGCAAACCAAATGCTGTTAATAAAGGTATTTGTTGAAAACTGTGAAGACAGAATGGTTTGGTTTGTCGCTCTACGGACATTTTGTGCATATTTTAGGTTAATTAGTTACAGTTTAATGTGGATTCCGAACCACTCACAAACAAATATACCACCTCCAGGTCTCGAAACTGAAGTCTGTGGTACCAAAGACCGGAGAGCTAGCCAATTGGCCATCAGGTCGCGTGATGACAGAATGAGATGGCAGCTGGAATCTGATTTACTATATATCTGCAAGTAACTATCCAAGTAAAGTTTTTTCTTTCGTACTTATATATATTGTATCTAGTCTCGTATTGCCTTTTAAATAACACAGAATCTACTGCTAATGAGTTATAAATGTTGGATAATAAATTATTGTAGTCTCGTATTGCCTTTTAAATAACACTGAATCTACTACTAATGAGTTATAAATGTTGGTGAATAAATTCAATGTCAAGTACTCAGCATTGTACTAAAAAAAAAAAAATTTAACTTTTTACAAGAAAAATTTTAACTTTTTCTACAAGGTTTATGTTCCTTAATTCTGTTTTTACCAAAATGAAAAATATGGATGACGCAACATGCATTTATATTTTAAAAAAAAAGTTAAAATTTAATTTATAAATATATGCTTTCGTTCTTAATCAAAACAATTATAATTTTTGATTATATATACAAATCAGATAAAACCATAGCGTAAAAAAATGAAAATTTCCTATTTATATACTTTATATTTTTATACATTTTATTTTATTTCTTAAAGATATTTATTGATGGATTGTTTTTAGATTCGAATACCGTACAATCAGAGTCTAATCTTTTACTTTTAAAATTTCAAATATGTAGCACTTTCACAGTGCACAATAGAGGCCAAATCATTGTATACACACGAGAGGACTGATCATTACAATGAGCATGCCTCTCATGTGAAATGCTATTTTGAGCGCTGTTTTTAAGATCACAAAAATTAAAAATTAAAAAATATATATATAAAAACTTGCATGTAAGAATGGCATATAAAAAACTTCTACTTTTCAAAATCCAACGAAAAGCACTGCAATCGACAAATTCGTTGTGGCCGTGATAGATATAGTTAAGAAAGAAAAATTTTTGATTGATTGCCATTACTTGGCGAATATATAGAGATATGTTCTAAGCTAACACTTTAAAAATCAGGCACGAAAAATTAATCAAAATTTCAAAGTCATGGATTATGAGGAAAAATACTAATCAATGGGAAATCCAATGAGAAGCAAAGTAGTAATTCTTTTTTTTTTTATTTTTGGTTAATTAACTTATTTGCATCTCCAAATTAAATAATACTTACATCAATGCTAATACAAAGTAAGTTTACTCGATTATCTTGCAAATGAGAAAATACGATAAACAAAAGTTTCTAAATTAGCTCTTTCAGCATCGAGACCGTAATTTACCACAATTTTAAAATCCTTAATTCCATAAAAATATATTGATAAATATGAAAACCAATATGATGCAAAGTCTACGTTCCTTGCTACTTACTTGCTTGGCATCATCATATTGTATCCGTGCTTCCTCCTACGCACTGGTAATAGTGCCCCCTGTGGCGTACAGGAGAAAAGATCAGTTAAACTACAAACTCTCACCCAGAGAAGAAGTATATTTCGCGCATTCTGCGCTCATCTGAGTTTCGGGTTTTCGGCTTAGAAGTGGAATCCAACCATGAATCTACACTCAAGAGCCAAAACATTATGACCATTCCCTACATTTTGCAATGAACTCGTCTGGATGACTTGGAAGGCACGTGATCAGGTGGAAGAGGTATTTAACTGCTGCTGGAGAGTCTGAAGAATCATTCTTTCACTTACTTCTGTGTGTGATGGGAAAGACTGCGAATCTAAGCAACTTTGATATAGGGCAGATTGTAATGGTTCGGAACAAGTATTTCCGAAACTACACGACTCGTGGGTTGTTCGCGATCTACAGTTGTTAGTACTTATGCAAAGTGTATGAATGACGGTGAAACCAGCAGTAGACGACATGGTGTTGGACGTCCACACGCTATCAAAGAAAAAGGTCGTCGGAGACTGTCTCGCATGGTGAAGCAAAACTGGAGCCAAACAGTGGCTCAGCTGACAGCCCAATACAATGCAGGGCCAAGTAGAATAGTATCGGAGCACACTGTTCAGCAAACACTGTTGGTTATGGGGCTACGCAGCAAACGCCCCAATGGTGTGCCTTTGCTGACCAAGCGTTATCGCTAACTGCGCCTGCGCTGGGCCCGGGAACATGTGATTGGTCCATGGATCAGTGGGAGAGAGTTGCCTGGTGAGATGAATCACGGTTTGTCATTCATCACGCCGATGGCCGTGTCAGGATACGCCGTCTTCCAGGAGAACAGTTGCTCCCTCAATGTACAGTAGGTCATACACAGGCCGGTGGTGGCGGTATATGCTTTGGGGGACGTTCTCTTGGGCGTCTTTGGGACCCGTGGTTGTGGTAGAGCCGACCATGAATGCTACAGGATATCCGAACATCATTGCGGACCAGTTGCACCCTTACATGGCCTCTGTTTTCCAGCTGGAAATGGAATGTTTCAACTGGATAACTCCCCCTTGTCACAAGGCTAAAATTGTGTTGGAGTGGTTCCAGGAACATGATGCTGAATTCCAGTTAATGTCCCGACCGCCTAACTCACCGGATCTCAATCCAATAGAACACATTTGGGATGTCCCAGGACGGCAGCTCTGAGTTCAAATAAAAATATCTCGTTTGAACCGTTTTTCTGGTGCAATCTGTCTCCGGTCATCTACCAAAGACTTGTGGCATCCATGCCAAGACAAAGCTGTGTTGCGCGCCTGCCAACTCTGGTCATAATGTTTTGGCTCTTGAGTGTATAATTATATGACTTTAAATATGTTAAATACTGTATGTGACCAATTTCATGTGTGTGGTGTTCGTGCACGCAAATAAGACTGTGAGTTTTCAACCTGTGCCTTAAGTATTTCACCCCAAACACACCAAATCAATCTGGTTGCCCAACCTGCGCGCAGGCGCATGCTCATAGAAAACATCATTAGATACGCATGCGCAATTTCCTATGAGCCTGCGAGCTAGGGAGAAAAAAGCTAACGGACGTCCAAAATACGGTATGCAAAAACTCTCTAATAGTAAATAATCCTTATACGAATACACATATAACGAAAATACATTGAATTGCCCTGCACAAATACAAAGATGCTCAACAATAATTCTAAACCAAGTATAAACACAATTGTCTTACTAGTTGTCAAATTGTCATTACACCTCAAGGAAGGGCTCAATTTATAAAACAATTTAAATTAATAATAAGTTAACTAAAAGACGTTGATATTTGATATATAATATAAAGAACGGCAATATTGAATATTGAAGTTTGCATCACGCTTCATCTATTATAATATCAGTATTAACTTGTATTATTTAAGAATAATAGCATGGAAATTTTAAGATTTTCGTCTATTGTTCGTTATAAATCATGGCCTGAGGTTGCCCTTTTGTATTATACATTAACATGGACTTTATTTCATCATTTCAAAGTTATGGATTTCATTAAAAATAACTATAGACAAATATATATATGTAAACCAATATGGATCAAATATATTTACCATTTCGTCCTTATTTAATTATTTTATATCGATAATACTTACATAAATTCCAATATATATAAAAAGAAAGCTCTACAATAGGTTCTAAACCAACACTTTTAAAGTCACAGATAACAATTCACCACAGTTACAAAGTATTGGAGTCTCAGTGAAGTCTCGCGGAACGTGGACCATTCAATCTTTGCCTTTACATTCTTTGATTGAATATTTAATTCCCACCGCAGGGAGTTTAGCCGTGCTCCATTGGCGAAATTATGTGCGTTTTGAGCCATAAAAGCCCGACTTGTTCAAGAATTAGATGAGTGGCGCCACGGTTATTCAATTTGTAAAAAAGACGCACTAAAACTTTATACGATCACGTTCCACTTTTCATCTTGATATCCCTTAAGTCTCCGACAATGTGCATAATTAAATTGATTTTCCATCCTGTTCCTCTGGCATAGTACGGCTGCATTTTCATATTTGGTTGCTGTTGTACGTTTAAGTTAGATGACGCTTATTGCTACTAGCATACATAAGTATACAAAAATAAATAAATTGTTCATGTTACATATAAGTTCATGTAAATCACAGTATCTGCTTGCGAAATTATTCTGAGTTGGAAAAGAAATCGCAATATATATATTTATATATATTGTTATTGCTGTAGATTTACTGTTAAGCAAACAAAATTGCGAAGGAAACCATATATATATATATATATATATATATATATATATGATAATTATTCTTTAAAATTTATATCGCTATTGCTGTAGATTTACTGTTAAACAAACAAAATAATTGCATTTGCATCATAATGTAAACAAAATTTAATGTGTATTGATTCATCTGATTTCGGTTATTAAATTTCATATTCAGTTTAATGTAATATTAGTAGTTTTTGTTGTGTTAACAGTAAAATCCGCTTACTAGATTGTACAATCATTTGAAATTTTAGTATTTTAGATGATCTTTAGATCGAAATTGTATAAATAACTCAAATACGACTAGTATGTATGGACATACGTATGTAGATAGTATTTATGGAAATTCATAAAGAACGCATAACGTCTCTTTACTGTTTTCTGAAAACTAGGTTTGTTTAAATGTGCATAATTAAATTAATTTTCATGTTTCTGGCATAGCCCGCTGGATTTTCATATTCTGTTACTGCTGTACGTCTAAGTTAGATGGAGCTTATTGCTACTGGCATATACATACAAAAAGTAAATAAACTGTTCATGTTACATATAAGTTCATGTAAATCAATATATTTGCTTCCGAAATGATTATGAGTTCAAAAGAAATCAAGAAGGAAATTTTATATTTATATTATTTTTTAAAATTTATATCGTTATTGCTGTAGATTTACTGTTAAGCAAACAAAATAATTGCATTGGCATTATAATGTAAACAAAATTTAACGTTTATTGATGTATCTCAGATTATGCATCGGATTTCGATTATTAGTTTTCAAATTCAGTTCATTATTAGTTTTTAAAATATTAGTATTTTTGTTCGTGTAAACAGTACATTTCGTTTACTATATTTTCTGAAATTAACAATAATTTAATTTTTCTGAAATTAACAATAATTTAATTTCTCTCAAATTAACAATAATTAATATTTTTCTGAAATTTTAATATATTTAAAAATTTTTAGATCAAAATTGTATAAATTACTCAAACACGATTAATTAAATTCTGAACAGTATATAGGAAAATACATAAAGAGTTCTTAACATCTCTTTACAATTTTCTGCAAACCAGTGTTGTTAAAAGTGCCCCAATTTAATTGACTCATGTCTGGGACAGAAAACACCCCTATAATATTAAGTATAATCTGCATTTTTGAAAATTAATTTTTATAAAGCATTTTTGTACATATTATTACAGCTGTTGTAGATTCGTTAAGCGATTTACTAAGAATTAGGCAATTTTTATGAAACCAAATCAAACATGTGCTTTTATACAGCGCAATACCAATACCAATTGTACTTATGAATTTGTTAGTAACTTTTTATTAATTGAAAGTACATATTTTTAATTACATATGAATATAGTTTAATTCATATTCTAAATATGAAAACATGGTATATGTTCGAAGTGAGATTTATTCTCCTGCTTATAATAGCTATTTCACCAATAACAATAATGCGAATTGCGAGAATGTTGAGAACTGATAACAATAAATCATTTTTTTTTTCAACACTTGCAAAACTGCCGTGCTGTATTTTAGTTATTTTACAACGCTCTGATACGCTGACATGTTATATATACGACAAGAATTGGCAGGATAATATCCTCAATAACCTTCTGGAAATTTCTTACAGACAATTCATAACATTTTTTGCCCTCTCTTCTTCAATTTAGACATACCACTTCGACGTCTATGATTTACGGTATTAATTTCTCTTAACTTTTTTCACTTAATTGCATTTGGGTTGTTTTTTTTATATCTATTTTAACTTTTTCTATAATCAATAAGTAGAGCAACAAAAAGATGAAGTTTTAAAATCAAGTTAAACGATATAACTTAATTCCTTCACGGAAAATTAGCGTATTTGATACGACATTAACAAAATTAAAATTAATGCTACGGGTTGGGCATTTAGCAATATCTGGATATCATGAATTGAATTTTATGAAGTTTTTAACAATAAAAGCATGAGTAGTACGCATTTTTTAAATCTTAATAAATGCAGAGGCATATTGACTTTTGGTTATACAGCATCGTCCATCAATTATTCAGTATTATAGCAATACAATTGTAAACATACATCATAGCAACCAATCTGTGATTGTCCAATGATTGTAATCATGACCTAGATTGGTAACACATACTAATTATATTGTTGAAAAGCTATTATGTATGCATTATATAAGCGCCAAAATCCGTTTTCAATTATTCCTACAATGTATACTATGGACTTTACACCGTATACGCTTATGTATGCCATGAATTCCCCGAATGAAATACAAGATTAGACATTGAATTAGTTAATTTTAATAAATGTATGGGAATTTATCTAATATATCTTGTAGTTATAAATAGATCTATAGTTTTCCTTTCATCATAATTAAAAAAGTTTTTATCTGTAAATATATGCAATATAGTATTTTAAATTATTGAATTCACTAAATTTCTAATTTCAATAAATGAGAAATAATCACTTATAATGAAAATGGTTAAATTATTAATTGTTAAAGTACACTTATTATTTATGCTATTTAATAAATTTTTTATTAATGTAATAAATATATACATATTGGAAAATTAAAAATTTGCAAAAGTCTAAGTATAAATTTTATGTTTTATTTTATGATTTTTTTTTTTTTAATTATTTATGTTATACATTTTATATATATATATTATAGTTATAAATTGAGGAGTGCATATAGTTCTAAATATTTAAACATTTCAACTAAATACATAATTGTTTTTCACTATTTAGATATATTTTGTATATATATTAAAGAGAGAGAGAGAGATGCTCAGTAATTTATAAATACCTGCACAAACAGCTATAAAAATTTATCAAACAAATGGGAAAGAACTTTAAGAAAAGTTATAATTAGAAAAGTAAGAAAACTTAGTATGACTTTCAAACGATAACATGTACAAAAGAAAATTAAATGGAGTGCAAAAGTTATAAAAATATTTTTCTCGTATTATCATTAAATTGTGTATTCATCTTCCTTATTGACGCAACAACCCCATAGTGAGCCGTCTGCCTACTGGCAGATTTCAAGACTGGAGATATTTTCTTTTTTACGGGATAGGGTTCCCAGTCCTACACCCAACGCTCCGTAGCCATATTAGACCGGGACCTACGGTTTAAAGTGGATTCCGAACCCCTACACACTTCCATGGCACCGCCGGATCTCTAACCCCCAAACCTGTGGCACTGAGGGTCAGAGCACTGTTGTATTACATATGAACAATAAATTATATTTCCAATGAAATTTTAAACATAGAGATTGAACGATTATAAAAAAATTAACAATTATTTTTACTTTGCTTTATTTTTCATATTTTCTGTAAATCTTATAAAATTAAAAAAAAAAAAAAAAATGAAAAGAAAAATTATGTCCAATTTATGATAATGTGTAGAATACAATTTCTGTAAAAAAATTTATGATACTAAAAATTGATTTTATTTCTTAAGAAAGACATTTTCCCATTAAATATAAACTGTTTGCCATTTTTCTATTTACAAAAATGAGTACAAACACAATTTGTGAGAACAATATATAACATTCCCAGTAAACATCACTGGTTGTTTGAAATATGCAATTTAAATTTTATTTTAAAACGAAGAATATGCTTTCAAGAATTTAAAATCCACATTACTCAAAATAAATTCACTGCGGTACAGATTTTATTTTCTGTTTCGTAAATGTGTGTGGGCAGTACGTCGCAAATGGATAAACATTTCTTTTCATTGGTTTGTGCAATATTTTAAAGTTGGATCACGTTTTAGACTTTTCTTCTGTGGTAAACTCAACATCCATACAGTTTCAAGAAAAGAGCATTAAAATATGTATAACATATGCTGTATATTTTTATTGGGTTTTGGTTTATTCTAAAAGGTAACAAAAAATAAATTTTTAACACAAATAATTTTTTTATTTTCGTATGTATTTTTTATTTAATTTACGAATACTTGACAAAATAAATTGTGGGAAGTTCACGTCAGATTCGATAAAATAAAATTATCATTTTGAAAAATGGAAGTCGTTTCCTTTACGTAATATATTTGGATAACTAACAAATAAATAAATATTTTAGACTTATTAGTTTTTGTATTTATAAATCCATTTTTTGTATAAATGACAATATTTATTTCTTGTTATAGCAAACGATTTGAATTATAACGCCATCCTTCACTGAAATTAAAATTAATTAATTAATTTTTAAATTTACAATTAAATCGTCCCATTTTTTAATCAATATTGTAAACGTACTTCTACCTACACACTGACAGGAGTGCTCCTGAGACGTTCAGGAGAAATTGTCAGTAAGCCTCGAGACTCTCATCCAAGAGGAAGTACAGAGCAGCCTGCACTCCTGCTGAGAAACACTCAGTTTATATTCTCTCATCCCGAGAGGAAATATATTTAGCGCATCCCGACGCTTTAGTTGGCCTACAGGCTTTCACCCGGAGGGGCACAATATTTCGTGCACCTTGCGCATAACCCAATTTCGGATATTTGCTTAGAAATGGAATCCTTCCACGAATATACAATTATCAGTCTTTAAATGTGTTACATAATGTATGTCTCTAATTGTATGTGTATAGTGTTTGTGTGTGTGTAGAAAAGATGTGAGTTTTCCAACCTGTTCTTCAAGTAGCTCAACTCAACCATACCTAGTTGCAATACCTGCACACTGAAAATCTGGCTTCCTAACGTGGTGCCGTAGCCCACATTACTACAATATTAATTATTGTAAGAATTGTAGTATTGTGTTTTTTTTTTTTAGACTAAAATAATTAAAAATTATTAATGCCTACAAATTATATTGTTGGATATTAAGTCAGCCATATTTTTATCATGTAGTGTTTTTTTTTAATTGCTATTGATAATTATTATAATTCTAAACACTATTTATAACGAAATTATTGTTTATTAGCTATTAAAATGCAATATTCCTTTATACTAGATTTCATGCGGATCTCTTTAATATATTTAATACATATATGTAACAATACTTTCTAATTTTGCATGTTTAGAAATATACTAGAGGGAAGTTTGGAGCTTTTTAGGAAAGTAGAAATGCTTATTATTACAATTTTATCTTAAGAGCCTAATTGCCGAGTGGCTAGCGCTCTTGCGCTCGATACCACATGTTTCGGATTCGAGTTCCGGCGGTGCCTTGGATATTTTAGAGGTACGAAATCCACTTTAAATCGAAGGTCCCGGTCACATAGTATCATAGCATTGTGGGTAGTGTTGCTCGCGTCTGTAGCATATCTTCAAGCTACACGTGCCCCTGTGTAGTGCTAAATGTGTAACAGCGGTGCAACCCTTGCTTTTGGCATAAAGATTAGCTGTCCCTGTATTGCCAGCTGCATTAGAACAGCAAAACGAAATTTTATATAATCTCTTTTGTCTTTCACTATTAAATATAAACTTAAAATAAATCTTTCTATAGGTGACAGAACGGGGTTTTGGAAATGGAGATAATTCCATTCTTATAAAACTACTTTTTCAATCCATCAAATTAGGTATTTTATCTTAGAACTGCCGGTAGCGCAATACTATGAAACATCATGAAACTGAACATGATCATTTAGTGAAAGTATACATGCAACAATTGTATGTTTTGTTGAAGATTGCAGCGATAGATATTGTAGAATGATTAGTGTCTTGGATTTGGTGAAGGTTTTCCTTTTTGAAAACCATTGTGATATAAAAAAATCACATTTTTTTCTATAAAAAAAGGGATTTGTATATTTTTCTGATAGCATGAACAATTAATTTTAAATTTTTTCCTCAATTTTCTTCTTATTAACTCTTTTTATTTTAGAAGAAACCCATGATAAGCCTTTTATTTAACATTTTTTGTCCGAAAATTTTTAATCATTCATTGTCGGAACCATATTTCTAAATCATTTTGTCATGGTCTTTGATAACAAAGCGGTTCCACTAGAAACAAGTAATATAAAAACATTTTTTTTTTAAAGTCAATTCCTATTTTTTTTTTCACTCTATTGCAGAAAGTCCTTTATAAATAATTTTCATTCATTTTTTTTTTAAGTTTATCTGGCGCCATCTATTGATAGATATATGCAACATAAACCTAAAAAAACTAAAAAGAATTAATTAAATTTAATTACTGAATTGAACTTGACTAATTGAATAGACTAATTGAATTGAACTTAATTACTTATTTGATCTTGAGTGGATGAATAAAAAGTATTTATTGACCATTGAAAATTTGAACAAGATATATCTAGGGAGAGTATGAACTAATAGAAAGAATTTAAAAAAAAGCGTTCCAAAGTATCCCACCAGATCGGTTCATTCAGTCAAAAGAGATCTAAAGGGTCTGGGAGTCAACAGATGGTTATCTATTGCTCCTGACAGGGTCGGATGAAAGAAGCTCATGTAAACTGTCTTCGCCTGTAACAGGCTGTAGTGCTAACGAAGAAGAATATCATATTATTCATCATGGATCACAATGAGCTGATTTTAGTACCTGGCAAATTGTTCCATACATGTCTCCATCATGGAAAACAAATATTATTTATCCTATTTTTTTCATGTCAGGGGATTAAACTCAGTATTTCAATTCAGTCACATACCTAAAGTAAAAAAAAAAAAAAAAAAAAAAATGTGTAAAAGCAGATAAGCAGCACTTTTTAATCTGTATTTCTCTACATGCTTTTGTGTACGGATGCTTTTAAAGACTGCAATACTTTATCAGTCATTCGTAATTTCTGATGCTACCAAACCATCACTCTGGGAACATTGGCAAAAATTCTCTTAGCGGGTATTGTTTAGAATCCATTTAAAAATGGGTTTCCAGCAGATACGAAAAATCTCACATCGCCGAGTACTATCTAATCGATAGCCTAATTTTCTGCCTTATCTGACATCTGAATGGTAATAAACTATAACACGAAAGTTTTAGTATCTGGTGTAGGCACATCTTAATAGTATTAATTATTTTTTGTATTTTCTGTTAATAATGCTTATTTCCTAATAATATATCCTATATTGCACATAAAAATTATAGCGAGATTTAACTTAAAGTTTACAAAAAATTTTATTACAAAATAATAAAGTTTATCTTCCAAATTACAAAAATTATATCCGTCAGTCAAATTTTGTTTACATGCTACAATTTGGAAAAAGGATAAATTTAACAGCTGTTGATGATATTTATCATTTAAATAATATATTGTATGCCTTTATTCCACATCATTTACAATTTTTCAGTTCTTTTTTATTATTTCACAACATTTACAATTTTTCAGTTCTTTTTTTTTTATTATTTTACAACATTTACAATTTTTCAGTTCTTTTTTTATTATTTCACAACATTTAAAATTTTTCAGTTCTTTTTTATTAATATTCCACAACTTTTAAAATTTTCAGTTCTTTTTTTTCTAATGGTTTTTATAGGTATTAAATATATGCTTCTAAATATATAAAGTTTTAAGGAACCTAGTTTTATGATAAATCCTCATAATAGCATCAATAACATTATTTTAAGAAGTGTAAAATTTTTGCTAACCAAAATTCATTTTATTGAAGCCAAAAAAGAAAAACGCTATTTAAAATAAGTCGAAAGGGTTTCAGTTCTTCTAATTCAGTTTTCATAGCACCTATAGAGCCACAAAGGTATATTTATTCAATTTTCCTTTCTTATCCCTTATTCATTGGGCTGGACTTGTGATCTCCTTATTTTTTCCCCTATTCTTTATGCTATGAAAGCTTTTTTCAACGTTCTATAAAAAGTCAAGTACCGTGCTTATTCTTTCCAGACAAGTCTCTTTCTTCTGTTCTGATTTTTTTATCTCGAATTTTTTCTGGCTTTTGTGAAGAGAAAAAAAAACCCAGCTGATTTCTTTTGGAGTTTGTTATCGCTGTCTGGTGGAGAATATTAATGTGATAGCACATAGAATAATAAAGAAATGTGTGTCATGTACTTCATTAATAGGATTGCTATACTTCTGTATAGTAAAATATGTTTTATTGATGTACATGTCACGAATTTGAAATAATAGAATAATTTGACTGTCAAAGTTCCTTCATTTCAGTTTTTTTTTTAACGACAGTCAGACAGTTGTTATTTATTGATTCAAAAATTTGGCAAATAAATAAAAACTCAAAAATTATATCTATCAAATTTTATTAGGTAACATAAATATAATGAAACAATATATTGAAATTATCTGATTTAAATAATTTTATAGGAATTTAAAACTTTGTTTTTCCATTTTCATTTATTATAACTAAAAAAAAAGTAGTAGTTATAAAATCTATTTGATTTATCGTAATGTTTGTTCTTATGGATTCTAAGATACTGCACATATTGCATACATTTATTAATAAGCCATGAAGACGCAAAGAAAGCTAAAGATTCACTTGAAAGTTCTAAAAAAAAAATAATAATTTGGAAATCTAAAATTGTCGTGATATAGGATTTATTCGAATTTGACATTATATTTTTTTTTTTACATGTCCTTTTCATAATGTTGCTTTCAATAAACTTTTTTATTATTTATAATATTTTTTAAATATCGTTAAGGAATTTTTTTAATCAATACGTAAATAATTCTTGTAGTGAGCAGGTTGGGCAACTAACCTGCACATTAGTGTAATGTAGCTGGGTGTGGTTGGATGAGATACTCTAGGTACAGGTTGAAGAACTCACATCTTTATTTATACACGCACAAACACCACACAACATAAGTGTGAGATGTACCATATTTAGCACATTTAAATACACATAATTATATATTCGTGAAAGGATTCTACTTCTGAACCGAAAAAATCTGCCTGAATCTGCTACGCATAAGATGCTTGAATTATACTTTCTCTTTGGGTGAGAGTGTGTAGGCCAACTAATACGCAAGGTCGTGCTAAATATGTTTCCTCTCCGGGTAAGAGACTATAAAATAAACGCTTCTCAACTATTCTTTCTCTTGGGTGAGAGTCTCGAGGGCTACTGAACGCTACGGCTCTTTTGTCTGTGTGTAAGAGGCAGCACGGTTGCAATAATTAATTTTGCAACAATTTATATGTTAATTATAAAACATGTTTACTCACATGTAGGAGAAAATTATAATTTATGAATTTTAAATATGATTTTTCTTTAAATAGTACGTATTAATTTAAAAGGCAAGAAGATCAATTATTTCTATTCTTTAACCATGTAGTATGTTCATTGTGAAAGAATTGACAAAATAACTTTTATGATAAATTGAGTATCATAAGTATAAAACGAAAAATATTACATCAATTATCTCATCAGGAAGAAAGGTTAAATTATAATATATTGTAAAATATCCTAGGCAAAAGCATAGCAGCACTAGTTGGAATATAACCTCAGCTCAAGAAAATTGAAAAAAAATATTAATGAATTCCGAAATGCATAATGAATATCATTATCAAAATTAAAAAATTTATTATAGAAAATATTAATCTAAATATTCAAGTAAATCATTGCATATACTATGATATGAACGATTTTTAAAATTATTATAAATCACTTTATATTTTTTTTTTTCCTATTTAGGTAAGAATCCATGTTAATTAGTTGTAAAATATATAAAAAAATTGAGCGTTTAATAAATATGAGTAATGCTTATAGCGTCCATTTAACTGATTAATTTAAAGATTATTGTATTTTCCAGCATATTAGTATTTATTTATTAGATTATATATTTAAATATTGGTTTTGTATCTAAATACTTTGCAGCTATTTCATATTACTGGAAAAAAGTTTCTTAAATAAATCTAAATAATTAATATATACTTCGTTTTTTATGTTCATTTTAAGTTTTTTATGTTCATGTATCCAAATTATTCATTTAAATAACTTAAAAGAATCTTAAATTGTTTGAAAAGGTTATTAAATTAATTTAAAATTGAATGGAATTTTATCCTTTATGGATAAAAAATGTCTTTTAATGAAAATACAAATTATTAAAATTTTATGATTCATCTTAAAATTATTCATTAATAAAATAGTAAAAACTAAATAAATAATTCATGAATAATATAATAATTAATAGACTTGCGAAGCATATTTTACCCGATTAAATTTACATTTTATTCGAAATATATGTAGTAATATCTTTCACATAAATTTTACAGCTCAACTTTAAACCAAATATTTTTTTTTTCGCTTGATTACAATTTCAAACAAAGCCAAATTTTTGAACTAAACAAAAAAATGTAAAAAATATGAAAAGATTTTTTTTAGTTTGACAAACTGTAAAAGAACACTTCTTTTTTTACCAAAAGTTGAAAGTTATGATCAAGAATGAACAATGGAATAATTATAAGTTTTTGAAAATATTTTAATTAATTCTTATGAATATTCTATAGAAGACAAAAAAAAAAATGCTTGTTAGAGAAAAGTTTTTTTTTTTTTTTTTTTTTTTTTTTTTGCATAAGCAAAAAAATTAATAAAATAAATAAAAAAGTTTAAGAAACTATTGAAATTTTTCAGATTTCTATAAAATGTATAGTAAAAAAAGTGAATTACAAAATACATATATTTCGTTAGTATTTCTATCTGTTATTAAATTCAAATTATTACTTTCAAATTAATAGACTTTTCAGCAACTTTTAAACACTCATGTTGTAAAAACATTTTTAAAATTTCTAACTCTTATAAACTTCTTTAATAAATTATTTTATAGTTAATCACACCTTTTTAAATTTTTTACTTCATTTTAAATGAAGGTCAAAAAGACTGTTTTGAAATATACATATAAAAAGTATGAATATGAACTTATACCGTTTATAACATTTGAAAAGAGTTTTGATTTTTATATGTTTTCTTTTACGTTCTTTTACTTTATTTGAAGCCTAATATAATCAATTTAACAATCTTTATAGAGCTTGTCACTAGTTCGTTTTGAAACTCCTATTTTCTATGCAGAAATATACTGACTACAGAATGGATGTAACGATTTGTCGATCGTATACAGAACTTTAATCATACCCTTCATGTAAAAACTACTATTACCTCAAATGAACAGAATATTTGTTTAAAAATAATAAAATTTAAAAACTTTGTATTTATTTATTTTTTATTTATTACAAAATATTTTTTATGAATGTATAAGTTATTTTACATTTAAATCAGATAAAATACATTGATAACTAGCATATACTTGACACAGTTAGATTCATTCGCGCAAGATTTGACATTTCTTTAGCTGATGTTGATTTTTGAACTCAACTCGTTGATTTTTCAATACTCAACTTTTCCTCTCCTAAATTCAACTATACCGTTTCCCACCTTATAGATTTTCCATGACACAGATCACTTCGACATTTCTTAATAGTTTTCCAACTAAATTTAAGTTCACAAATCAAACGTCATTCTAATAGATGACAGATTTAGAATTTAAAGGATCAGATATGAACTATATGACTACCATAGCCATTTATAAGTTTGGCCAGAAGAACATGGGAAACCCATAACTTTTGTATTATCAATATATAATTACAAAGTTGGAAATGGCTCGAATGGAACTAACTTTACTGGTGGAAAGTAATTGATTGACCAAATTATTTAAAATTAATCCTTTAACTATAAATTTATCCATTACAAAATCACAAGATTTTTTTTTGCACACTAGATTCTGCATACGAAAATCAATATACCCACCATTTTTGTGACAAAATTCGTATAGCAGTTGAAAATTGCAGAAAAAAAATCCATTTATAATATTACTATTGTTTCATTCATTAACTGAATAATATATGATTTCTTTTTAATAATTACTAAGAAAAAGGATGTAAATATGATTGATTTTATTAAAAAATGTTTGTAAATAAAAAAAAAAATTAAATTGTTTATTTAAATCAAATAATAATTATACATTTTTATTATTTTATGGAAATTATGTCATCTAGAGTCAATGAAATCTTTAATGACAACCTATAATGAGCGATGACTGGATAAATGTTTTTAAGACCGTCCAATAAAACTACATCGTTTTTTTTTTTTGTAGGGTCCTTAAATTTTCTAAACTAATGTCATCGCTATTTCTTTTAATAGCGATAAATTAACTAATTAGGTTCATTTCAAGATTTCTATTAAGTATTGGTTTTTAAATATATGCAGGAATGTGCTTTGAGCAAAAAAAGTTGGAGTTTTTTTTCACTGGTTATCTATTGCTAATTGATGAAAGTGAATGAATTTTTGCACGATTGAGCTTTTATAAAGACCAGTTTTCAATAAAAACATATACGAATTGTAACCGAAACTATTTTATTTACTATTTAGAAAAGAAGTGAATAAAAGATTAATTATTTATTATATTTATGTTTTAATAAATAATTTTCAATTTTTTAATTTTAATTTAGTTTGACTGCCGTTATTTATTCCACTTAATTCAATACAAAAATTGAATTAAGTGGAATAAAAACGGCAGTCAAACTGAATTAAAATTTTAAAAAAATAATAATTGTTACGTAGTAATATTTCATATTATCATATATTCATAAATTGGTGACACTATATACTTTAAAATTAATTCATAAGTAATTCACTTTCTATGCACTCATTATTTTAATAACGCATCTATATATTTTTATTATTTCTCTCTTAACAAATCCTAAAAATATTTTATGAATACACTCTATTTTTGCAATAACTACTCATTTATTTTATTTTTTTTCATTTCAAATATTCTTACGAACGTTTATGATTTGTTCTTTATTTTTTTTTCTCTTCTCTTCTCTTCTTATATTGTTTGTTCTTATGAAACTAATAGTTTTCATAATAATATATAATTTCAATTAATACTATATACATAATTAGTTTCAATCCATGAATTTATTTATTGAATTTCTAATTAATATGAGCGTCATATTTTCTTTTTCGTAATGATTTACTTATTTTTTAGGATAATATTTAATCCAGTTATAAAAACTCTTAAAATAAGTATTCATTTGAAGCTTTTTTTTAAATTTTCGTAATTTTTAAAATCTTTTCTGAAGAGGTTTTATTAATAAATTTATTTTTATTATTATTTTAATTTAATCTGCATAACACCAGGCATGTTGAGCACGATAAGCATCTTCATAAAGATATTGCGAAAATATATACCAGAGAAAATGGTCCACTACATTGGCAGCATACTATGTTGGACATTTTACAAACTGGATTCTGTGAAAATGCATAAAAGGCAATCCAATCGACGCCGTAACGTAAAGAAATCACAGGTGCATGTGTTTAGGTACATATACATCAAGTACGTATTTTTTAGTCCATTCTTGAATACTAATATATTAAGTTACAACAATGATAGCCATTTTCAAAATTTCATTGCCGTATTATGTGTTTAGAATAATTAAAATTAGTACACTGGTGTCCAAAAGTTAATCATAATTGATAATTATGTGAATAAAGAAGGAATAGTAAATCAGAATGGCGGGAAACGTGATATGCGAGTGTAAAATGGTTATAAAATAAGAAAGCAAATCAAAAGAACGATAATAATTAATTTTATCATCCAAAGTAGCAGTTTGAAAGAAAACTGAGCATAGTAAGGCTTCACACTTTAAAGAAAAAAAATGAAAGAAAACATTAAATAAAATACTGATGCTGCAGTTTAATAAGGCGTGGGTCAATGGCTCCAAGCTTCTTGGAGAGCTCTCTTCAGCTCTGTAACGGAGCTTTTTGGGTGCGAAAGGGCTGCAATTTGTCTCCCGAGCATATCCCATACATGCTCGATAGGATTTAAATCAGGGGAGTTCGCAGGCCAAGACATGCGCTGGATGTTTTCCGTTTCAAGGAAGTCATCAACCAGCACCGATCGGTGACATGGCACATTATCATCCAGGAATATGAAGTCAGGACCGACAGCACCTCGAAACAAGCGAACATAAATCTCAAGAACTTCGTCTCTGTATCTTTGACCAGTCACAGACCCCGTGTCAAAGAAATGGAGGTCTGTGCGGCCGTCCATCATGATGCCTGCCCATACCATTACTCCCCTTGATGGAAAATGATGTCTTTCCGTTATGTTTCTTGGTTCAAAACGTGTGCCACGTTCTCTCCATAACGTTACCCGACGAGAATCACTACTCAGACTAAACCAGGACTCGTCACTGAACATCACATTGGCCCACTCTCCCACACTCCAATGTTGATGTTTCAAACTCCAGTTCAAACGAGCGCGTTTATGCGCAGACGTGAGGGAATGCAAACTGCTTGTCTTCTGGCATACAGGCCAGCATGATTAGTCTCCTGTAAACAGTTTGTCTCGAAATTCGTATTCCTGGGGCGACTGTGAGCTCCGAACCCAGTACTCTGGCAGTTCTGCCCCTCTGACGTTGCGCACTTATTACCAGATATCGGTCTTGGCTAGGGGTTGTGACTCTTGGTCGACCTGATACTGGTTGTCGGGTAACATCTCCCGTTCTTTGAAACTTATGCCACAGTCTTGAGATCACAGACTGGTCCACATTCAAAATTCGAGACACTTCTGTTTGTGATCGTCCGGATTCCAGCATTCCAACGATTCTTCCTTTCGCAAACATGTCCAATTGGCGTCTTTGTGCCATCATTCACCTTGTTTGATGGTTAAAAACGTTCCTTCGCACAGCAGTTGCACGAAACTTGTCTGAACTGCCTATGCTGCGTGAATTCGTTTCTCTGCATTCCGACATGCGCAGGTGTTTCGCGCAGGACGTAGTCGACTGAAAAGTTTTGCATAAACCCAATGTTTCTTCTTCTTCACCCAATTAATATCCGCAAGAAATTTCGAATAATTTTACGAATATTTACTCCATGTTTTTTGCATTTTACGATTTATGCTTAACTTTTGGACAGCAGTGTAATAAATAGCTGTTTTAATATATATATATATATATATATATTGAGATTAAAATATATATATATATATATATATATATATATAATTATATAATATAAAAATTTGCTGTTCTGTGTTACACGATACAGATCTCCAACTAAGCAGCATATTTTATTAAAAGTAACAAATATAAACTTAATAAAGTATTTTTTCAATTATTGTGATGCATCACAAAATAAGAAAAGAAGAGTAGAGCAGTACAGCCAATACTTGTTAAAGCATATGGTCTTATATATCACTCCGCTGCCACTGTATGTATTTGAATATCACCTTGCACATAACTAAAAAAAACTTTTTGCTTAAAAATATCGATCAGTAAATGACACAGTTAGTCAATCTACCGGTAAATCAACTTTTACAAATCGTACTATCGATCTTGAACGCCATGTGTTGATAAAAAGTGTAGCATAAAATCTTAAACTTCAAAGCACAGCAAACACATAAGAAATTTCATATCTGCTTGAGACAGTCATGCTAAAATGAACAATATGAACACAATTCACATTTCATATCTGAGTTACTATAGATCCACAGAGATCGCCATTACACCTAAGAAAAACTGCGAATGTCATAAATTGCACATGTTTGTAATCTGTACTTTTGAATTTTCTCCGAGTTCTACAAGAATTTACAACTATTTTTACGTTAAATAAATAACGTACTTCTCGATGTACAAATATTTTATAAAACTGTTTTGCTTAATCTTCAAATAATTCAAATAAAAAAATAAATCGTTTAAACTTCAGAAAAGATAATTTAAAAGAAAACGAAGTAAATGGAAAGCTTTAAATATATATTTTATCAGGAAAATAAAGACGCCATAACAGCATAATTGCGTAACGCCTCTAATTTGGTACCAGTTAAATATTTTTCTTTCTTTCTTTCTTTTTATCTCATACACTATTACGAAATATTGCATTATTTTATAATGATTAAAATATTAATTTGGAATGAAAGTATAAAATTTAATTAATTCACAAATTCAGGTGTTTTAATGTTACTATTTAATACTTTTTCTTTGTGTCAATTTAAATCTTTCATTTTAAAGCTTAAAATTCTTAATTATTTGCTTTAGAATTTAGTAAAAAAATATGTAAAATACTAATTTAGAAAATTATATTTTTTTCAAAGAGAAACATTTTAAAATAATATTTTTCCTGAAAAGAAGAATATATTTTCATTTTTCTTACTTTCCTTTTAATCCGCTGTTATATTTTCATCAAAGAGTAACATAAAAATCTTGGAACTGACAAAAAAAAAAAGGGGGATTTATTTAAAACAGTAGCTAAAATAATGTTTAAGAAGCTTAACATTGAAAAGTTTTTACTATTGACTTACATTAATCTTTTGAAATCGTGAAACCTTTTAATGTTCTAAAGCTATTCATTTATCCATAGTTTGAGATATTTTTCTTCTACTATTTTTGTATGCTTTTTAAAAGGAATCTTACTTTTTTTCCCATTAACTCCTATCTTGAATCTTATATATTTCTTAATGTAAACACTTTCAAAGATTTTTCGTAATTGAAATAAGAAAAAGGTTTTAATGGAAAAAATTAAATTCATTTGATATGAAGATAAAATGATTTTCTGCATAAAAAGATTGATGATATAAAATTATTGTAATGACAATGTATAATTGGTGGTATTAAAAAAATGGATATTTTCTTTTCTTAAACAAAAAAAAAAATTCGAAAAAAAAATCCACTTAAACATTGTTTTTCCTCTTTTCAATTCACTTTTTTTCATATATTTTAATTCATATTGTAGACTAACCTCATTGTTCAGCAGTATGGGACGGAGATCTTATGAGTAGTCTACCCATGGATGGAGGAAAACGGGCAGTTACGTTTGTGACGGAGCACCCATAGGTAGAAGATCGACATGGCTCCGAGTTGCTGAAGAATGAAGTCAATGCCTTCCAGGGAGGAGATTTAGGAAATTTCCCCGCATTTTGGGTGTCATATGAGAGAAAAACCCACCAGGTAGATCAAACTAAGCAAGATGTTGAGCATCTCAAATACCTCCTTTTGAAACAGTGTCTACACTAATGCCACCAGCGAATTGAACCTCTACCCTAATTCTCACCAGCGGTGCGTTACCGCTGAGTCCCATTTATCAAATATAATCATTAAAATATTAAAAAAGGAACAAATATTACACAAAATATCTTCTGTCATAAAAAAAAAAAAAAACTTTTCAAGTCGATTATTAATAAATTATTGTACCTGTTATTAAAATATTTTATATGAAAATCTGAACTTTTCTTTTGATTTTCAAAAGAAAGACGTTTAAATGAAGAGACGCTGTTTCTTTAAAAGAAAATAAATCTGCAGAAAATATCAAATTTTACAATATGTTTATTAATATTTCACATAAATTTTCTGTTACTTATTTTGGATTTTATACATTCCTGTAAACTAGTTTAAAAAATTGGAACAAAAGTACATGTTTCAAGTCCCGATATGGAATATCAGCCACCATAATTTAGAATTTTTGCCATCATAATTTAGAAATCTGTCAAAAGAACTAATTACAAATTATCGGAGAGAGAAATTTAATTTATTTTGCACTTATTTACATTCGAAATTACTTTTTATTTTGAAACTGTAACTCTTGAAGACATCTTTACTCAAATCGAATAAAAAAACTTTTAGCTGGAAGTCCTTTCATTTTTTGAAATTAAAATTATGTAAATCTATCAATGTTCTATAATTACATCATCAACGTTCTTGAAGAATTTCCAAAGACTTGGAAATTTCTAATTTTGCTAATTTAAAAGAAAATGATATTCGGTACATTAGAATAAATAGCATTTTTCTCAAATTGTTAGCCTTATTAGTTATTCAAAATCTGGGCAATATTCATCGTAACAATTAAAAAATACAACCTTTTCAAATTGAAATTATACGCAAGAAGTTGGAAAAAAAGAATATTGGAATCTTAGAAAATAAGAATCTTTATTTCTTTTTTTGAAAACCAAATGTTTGTTGTTTATTTTAACGTATTCACATTTTAGGAAAAGTATATTATTATTATAATTTTTTGGGGAGGTTCAGTAGTAGCCTGATGTTGGCGCGTGGGGTTCCGATGGAAGAAGCTTGTAATAGTTTGAATTTTGCCAAAGAGACACCAATCAAAAGGACACTGTACTATGGCAGAAATATCAAAATAAAGATAATAAGAATTTATTGTTTATCCCGTTGTCATTTGTGCTGTTGGATTTGAAAAAAAGTTATGGGATTGTAAATAAAGTTATTTCAGTTCAAAATGTGTCTAGTAAGAAATATTCCCTTCTTAGA
>BPLR01017594.1:0-72267 GCA_021605095.1 Caerostris extrusa | reverse complement strand
CTTTTAATTTTCTTACCAGAAACGAACTGCCCACTGCACTTAATAAATTAAACACAAAAGGTTGATTTAGGAAACAATGTGAACACCATAGGAATCTGGAGTTAATATCTCAAAATGAACCTCAACGGGATTGAGACTCAGTTACAATATAAATTCATGACCACGAACGTGTCTTTTTTTATAGGATTAGTCTTATTGTAAATTTAATCTTTGTATTTTTACCACAAACGTTTTTAAAATTAAGAAAAGCTTTTAAATCAATTACTTAAAAAGACCTTAATTAACTGAGGAAAAACAGAGCAATAAATCCTTTTCAGCTTAATAAATAATTGAGTCCAGGATAATAAAATAGTTAATTAGTCTCGTTCTCATTAATTCTCAAACCAATCAAAATTGCTTAAACATATTTCCTTAAATAAAAAGAATAACAATCCCTGACAAACGTTTTTGTATTCAACATAAAAAGTGTTCCACAAGGCCTTAACGGAACAGTAATGTATTCCACTGGCTTCAAATTTACTTCACAAAACTGGAATTAACATTTTGTATCAAGATTTGAACAAAGGAATGATAAATGAAAAAAAAAAAATGCCAGGATTACTTTAATACTGTTATAAAAGGAAAAACCTGACACGCCATTTAAAAATTCATGTACATATTATGAGATAGTACTCTCACATAAGCATATGTATAGGAATAAAATAAATTAAATTTCGAACATTGCACAATAAACAGGCATTAAAAAAAATGCCTCACTATTGTGCAACGAATAATAATGCAATGAAT
Source organism: Caerostris extrusa (assembly GCA_021605095.1). Taxonomy (NCBI): domain Eukaryota; kingdom Metazoa; phylum Arthropoda; class Arachnida; order Araneae; family Araneidae; genus Caerostris; species Caerostris extrusa. The sequence goes on along the minus strand of BPLR01017594.1, from coordinate 71,481 downwards.
AATCACTGTTTTGCAGAATCATTTAAAACAAATAATGGGTAAATGACATATCTAAAATTATTTGAAGAAATGGATAACATTTGGAACAATTTTATTATTAAGTAACTTTTGAGCTGGAATTTATTTTTCTACATTTTTGTCAGACAGAAGAATGAATGTGTGTAAAGCTGAAGTAATTTTATCAGGTATTTAAAAAATATTTTAAGCTATACAAATTAAAAAGAAATTAAACAATGTTCAAAGCCTCATTACAATATTAATTGAACTCAAAACCTGATTATAAGCAACATTCTTAAGCCTAAAATCTTCTCACGGTGCAAGAATAAATACGTTCATGGAGGAAACCACCCTTGAGCAAAACATAAAGCCATAAGTAAACACAACAACATGGAAGCCCCGAGAAAAACAGCACAACATAAGCCCAAGCGAAAACAACACAACATTTTGCCCTGAGGGGGTGTTCATTTTTAAGCATAAACCCTTATTTGTTTTCAACACAACAACATAAGCCCCGAGAAAAACAACACAACATAAGCCATGAGAAAAACAACACAACATAAGCCATTTAAAAAACAACACAACATAAGCCCCGAGAAAAATTAATTTTCAACACAACAACATAAGCCATGATTTTAACAACACAACAACATAAGCCCCGAGAAAAACAACAACAACATGACTCTTTGGGCTCAATTTTGCCCGCCATGGAAAAACAACTTAACAACATAAGCCGACACTACAACAATATTTTGATGAGAAAAACAACACATCAACATAAACCATGATGAAAAACAACACAACAACTTATGGAGAAACAAAACAACATAAGAATGAAACAACACAACAATAAACCCATGAAACAAACAACATGCCATGACGGAAAAACAAACAACAAAGCCACAAACAACATGCCATGAGTTTCAAACCTGTTCACCATGAGAAAAACAACACAACAACATAAGCCATGAGAAAAACAACATAATTACATTATGAGGAAAAACAACATATTTGAGCCCTGAGAAAAACAACACAACATAAGCCGTGAATAAAACAACAACAACATAAGCCATGAGAAAAAAAAACAAAAAATAAGCCATGAGAAAAAGAACACAACATAAGCCCTGAGAAAAACAACACAACAACATAAGCCCTGAGAAAAACATTACAACAAATAAGCCCTGACAAAAACACCCAACATAAGCCCTGACAAAAACCATGAGGAAAACATAAGCCATGAAAAACAACACAACAACATTTGCAGAAAAACAACACTTAACAACAGCATAAGCCCTGAGTGTTTTGAGAAAAACATTAACAAGCTAACAATCTAAGTTTAACAGCATAACCTGGCTTTAGCTGTACATGAGAAGAAACATTGTGATCTCAAAAATCACTCCAGCAGTACTTAATAGACTGCCTCTGTGTCTTGTTGATAAGTCAATATCAATTTTTACTGAAAGATGAAAATTCTTAAAATTATAGAATCCGTCGAATGATGTGGTGTCCGGGGGTTAAAAATTGTTTCGCCCTCTTTGATAATTTTGATGGGAAACAAGTTGGACTGCATCTATTAGCTCTAAGACAGACGACACAAATTACAAAATTCTGGATGGCCCTTTTATCTTGTAAAAAGATCCTACCGTTAATCTACCATCTCCGATCTGCAGTTGTTTGTCAAATAGTAGTAGAAATTGTCAAATTCACTGAATCGAACAAAATACATTCCAGCTATTTAAAACTGGAAAGAATGGTACTCCTTCTTCATGACCTAGCATTATTATTCGAACAATCTCGTTATCGAAGAGTTATTTATTGAAAAGGAGAATACTTGTGACTAGCTAATTTCCTAGAAAGATATTTAGATTTACTGATTCCGTAGTGCTTTAATGCTCGTAGTTCTGATCTTTTAACTGTTTCACTCTTTTCAAATTAGCTGTCTGAGGTGACTAATTTTTAGCTGCCCCTGCATACCCTGCCTCATGGTGAGAGATGATTAGAAATATAAGTTCAAGCCACTGTCACATAAAATACCAGAACATTATTTTTGCTTGGATTTTCTACTTTTGTGATTTAGAATTATTACCATCTTTTTTTAATAAAATTTATGTGCTAGTTATCGTCAGAAATTATCAATAGTTTTCAAGATTAATAATATCAGAGGAAGGTAAGATCCAAGGTAAAGAAATTTGGTCATGAACAAGGTCATAAAACTATTTGACTAGATTTTGGTTTTTCATGTTCTAGATGTGAAGTTCTGAAAAAAATTTGTAACCAATGATACAGATATTCATTTAAAATGTTTTTTGCATTCATAACTCTAGATTGTGATTGAGAGTAACTGGTCTTAATTAAAATGAACTAGACTCATGACCTAATGGACTCTGTAACTACTACTGTGTCCAAAAGATAAAACAAATTTTCAATTTAAAATTCACGGGGCTTATTGAATTTCGATTTTTTTTTTTCCAGGTTGCTGGTACTGTCCTCGACATCGTGAAATTTGACGTCAAAATATTCATTAGTGCTTGAGATACGTTTGGTTTGTAAGGCGCTAAACTGATTTCTGCGATTTTGAAATGCCTGAATTAACTGAGCAAAGAACGTGCATTAAATTCTGTTTGCGGAAACGTATAGAATATTGCAGAAGGCATTCAGTGAGCATTCCTATATCGGAAGAAATGTTTAGAAGTGGTATAAACAGTTCAAAGAAGGCAGAGAACGCGTTGAAGACGAAGAGCTCTCTGGTCGACCATCACCCTCAACAGGGGAAGCTCACGTCCAAAAAAATTAAAGATTTTATGCTTGCAAACCATCGATGTGCAATTAGAGACCTTGCTGCTGATGTTGGAATTTCAAAGAATCGGGCAATTCCATTTTGGGCCTCAAACGCGTCAAATCTCGATTGGTACCGAAAACACTGAATGAGCCAGCTCGCACTGCATTGACTCTTCGTGACTTTTTCGCCAAAAATAAAACCCATATCGTTCTACAATCACCATATTCACATGTGCGACTTCTGGCTATTCCTAAATTCAAAAGACCACTCCCGGCACACCGTTTTGAGTCGATTGAAGAGATTCAACGTGAATCGCCGCTCGCTTTGAAGGCCATCCCCCTGCCAATGACTTTCTAGCATGCATTGAGGATTGGAAAAAGTTTGAAGAATAAATAAGAGTTTTTGAAAAAAAAAAAATAATTGGTCTTACTTTTTGCCACAGTAGTATTTCGATCAAACCTGGTAGTTTCTCAAATCTGAAAGCATTTTATACATTTTGTAAAGTGGAAGTCTTACAACCCTATCAATATTGATTAAACCAAGATGGATGATAAGCAGTTGAAGCGTTGTTATACTACCTATTAAAATTTACGCAGGATGAAACTACTTGATTATTTTGAGTATTAGGTTTTTCTTCTGAATTTAACAATTTATTTGCCCTGTAAAATCAATCTGTTGGAATAGAGGGCTGGGATATTGTCATTGGAGATTTTAGTGAAAGGGGGAGGGGGATAGATCTGCTGTCCTCAATTTTTAGATCATTAGAACCTTCTTCCAGAATTCGATTTTTTTTTTTTTTCATTAAAATAGTCTTCAAATCTTTTCTGGGACTCGCAGTGGTATGAAGTAAAATTTGTGAAGAAATTGAATTGGGTAGGCTTGTGAATATATTAACTTATCTCTTAAATTGATAAAGTTAACGAAAATTAGTGGGTCAAATCCAATTGACTAAACGAAGAATTTACAGGTACTTTTAGCAGTAGTACTCTATTTCAACACTAGAGGGACTTTAGAAATAAGGCACATTTACATTTTGAATTCTGGTCGGATAGAGAATTTTAGCAGTTGATTTCAGAAGTTATTTAATAGCCTCTAAGCTAGGTAGAGCTAGCATTGGCATGAATTTTAAATCCATGCGATTCAACTTTTCGGATAGCAAGGGTTTGTTATTAGCGGTTGATTTCAGCGCCTATTAAAATTCAACTTTATGATTGGAAAAGATTATTTACTGTATCACCCAAAGTTGTATTAAATTTAACTCTTGCACTCGCGGCTGCGTTATTATTTTAACTCCACGTAAGTTTAACACATTTAAAAAATTAAAAAATTATTATTTTATCTACAACTTGATAGCTGCTGTTTATTCATTTATTTTTGGTATTTTATCATTTTGTAATTGCTCTTGCATGATGAAATTTTTTTGGATACATATTACAGTGTATATTTTGCAAATGAAATTTCTTCAATCACTTATATGATAGGTTGTAATGATATCATATAATACACATACATATAATATATATACATATATATTATATAAAACGCATATTTTTTAAATTATTATTCATCAATTTTATTAAATTTTTTTATCGTCAAAACTTGTTCATATAAAGAATGTTAACTAATACCAAGCAATGATAAATCGTCTTTGTTTGTAATGTATTAAGAAATATTGGACAAAAAAATTCTCTAAATGAGTGTTATTTTTAACCGAAAATTTTATAGAAGCCTCAACAGACAAATTTTTTATGCATTAATTTATAATTGCCATCTTTTCAGAAAATGCATTTAAAAAAAAATTATTAATATTCATATATGAAAAAAAAAATCAAATTTCAGACACTATTTGTTTCATCCATCTTTTTTAAAAAATGTCTATAATCTTTTATAATTAAAAAAAAATCTTTATTTTATTTAATTAATCAACATATTCATTGTGATTAAAAATTTCTAATAATAAATCTTTTCTAAAAATAATATCTCTTTTAATATAAAATCTTAAGAAAAGGAACTAAATCCAAATGTTTTCATTTAGTTATTTTGGTCCAATATGTAGAATTAAAAATTTAATTGTTTGCAATTGAAAAAAAAATTAGTGTAATTATTACAGACCGATCAAAAATTTACCGATTAATCCAAAAATATAATATTTCTCTTTTTGTTCATTTCTCTCGATAAATAAATATATTGTATGCTACAATTCAATTGAATGTGGTTGGTTGTGTAATCATTTATATACACAACAACAAATTAAAAAATTAAGGAGAGCTAAAATTAATCATTAATTTGAACGTAACCAGTTGAAATCTGCCCTGTCCTCTATAGAGTGAATTTAAAATAATACTACTTGTTTTCATCAAGTTAACAAAATTATTGCTCTGGTATTTATTATATATTCAGCAAACCCATAGGATGATCTAATTTAGATTTGTGTGAATGAATGGAATGAATTTGTGCGAATGAATTCATTGAGTGTTCTTCATTCTTGTTTCAGTTGTTTTATTTCATTCATCCTCATTTTATCCACATGTTGAGTTACAGAAAAACATATTCTACTATTTATTTGCGATACTATTTCGAAAGTGAAGTTATAAATGAAATATTTATACAGTTAGATTAATAATTAGAAGTTAGTTAATAATTAGAAGTTCATTATATTTATGTTGCATCTGGGTTTTATACGAAATAATCAAATTCTCAGAGACCAAATTGTTCTTCACTTCAGTTGACAAATACATATAGAAATCTCGAAACAAAATTTTTAAATCAAACAAACAATCTTCACTCCATATTGGTTTTATTATGCCAATGATAAATTATTAGAACAAATAACAACTATTAGAAAAGCAGCTTGCAATTTATTGATAATAAAATACATATTAGAACATAACAAAGCTGTTTAAAAATATTCACCATAAATTTAGCTTTTTATCATACTTTATCTAAATTTGCTTTATCATAAAACAAAACAACTATTGATAAAATTATAAAAAGGAGAATAAATCTATTGACACATCAGTTCATTAGAAGAATATTTAATGGTATAAAAACTGAATAAAATGGAAAATGAGTTAGCACAGCATTGCTCAACCCCCTTATTAACACATTTAATAAATGTGTATAAAACATTTTATGTTACATATTTATAAATGACAATTTAGAATCTATATTTTTCTGCCTATATTTAATTTCAGGCATTATAAACTCTTTACTATAAATCTAAATATTTTATTTGAAAACTTACTCATTTTTATGCAAGTTAACTTTTTTTTTTCCTTTTTAATTTCTTTTCCTTATGCGGTATTGGATTTTAGGTAGTCTGAATATATCGGAATGTCTCGAAATATACGTTACTCCTATAGATATTACTATATTACAACATTATTTAACTGATTATAGAGCAAGAAAATAAAAATCACAAGGATAAAATAGCCCGGAGAGAATAGAGCACCAAAAAAAAAAAAAACGAGTTAAAAAAAGTCAATGAAGGTTAGGCGGTTTGAGCTGGCATTCGTTTTGAATAAATCGCACTCGTTTATTCAGAGTTAAAATTACATTACGAATTTCATCGATATAATGTTTTTTTATTCAAATAGCCTTTGCTTTGCTGTGAATTTAAATATCACTTCCAGTTTCAAAAATCTAATTTTTCCAACATGTCACAAAGTTTTCAAAGTAATATAACCACAGTCTCTTTTAATTCTTACAGATCTTTGCACTTATTTAATAATGAATTTAGAACTCAAATAAACGTTTACAGATTTTAATTGTTTTTATCGAAGTAAACCTTTATCTCTCATATTATTCATCTTCTCTCGAATTAGTTGCTGCAAAAGTTATCGATTTTGTATCAAAATAGTTGTTGTTCTGAGTTAAATTTGACTAAGTAAACCATTTTAAAATTTAAGCTTAAGTTGCTAAGTTTTAATTTAAGCTAAGTTGACTGAGCTGAACCTCGACAAAAGTCGATTCAGAAATTTCTAACCGAACAACTAAGAGAAGCGATTTCTAAAGGTATTTGAAATAAAAATAAATTCAAAAACAGAAAAAAAGTAACTTTTGATATCTAATCTAAAGCATTTGTTTATTTTTTAAAACATCTTTCTTGGAACTTGAAAATAGCAAATTTCACATGTAATGCAATAAAATCATCTAGATTTATTTCAATACTCGGCAAAAATCGATTCAGAAATTTCTAACCGAACAACTGAGAGAAGCGATTTCTAAAAGTACTTGAAATAAAAGAATAAATTTAAAAACAGACAAAACAGAAAACATCTTTCTTGAACTTGATAATAGCAAATTTTACATGTTTTGTAATAAAAATCAGCTAGGTTTAATTCAATACTGACATAAATTGATTCAGAAATTTCTAAGAAAAGCGATTTCTAAAAGTACTTGATATAAAAATAATAAATTCAAAACAGAAAAAAAGCAACTTTTGATAATTAAAGCATTTGGTTATTTTTTAAACATCTTTTTGAAACTTTATAATAGCAATTTTTACATGTAACTTGAATAAATAAGCTGGGTTTATTTCAATACTGAAGAGAAGCGATTTCTAAAAAGTACTTGAAATAAAATAATAAATTCAAAGCAGAAAATAAAAGCAACTTTTTGATATCTAAAGCATTTGGTTATTCTTTTTTAAAACATCATTCTTGGAACTTGATAATAGAGAATTTCACATGTAATATAATAAAAATCAGCTAGGTTTATTTCAATGCTCGACAAAAAAATCGATTCAGAAAACTTTCTAAAAGTACGAACAACTAATAGAAGCGATTTCTAAAAGTACTTGAAATAAAATAATAAATTCACAACAGACAAAAAAGCAACTTTTGATATCTAAAGCATTTGGTTATTTTTTAAAATATATTTTTGGAGCTTGATAATAGCAAATTTCACATGTAATAATAAAAATCAGCTAGGTTTATTTCAATACTGACAAAAATCGATTGAGAAATTTCTAAGAGAAACGATTTCTAAAAGGGCTTAAATCCTTTATTCTAGAGTCCGGGAGGAACATCAATTATTAGATTTGAAATCTGCCGAGATATACAGCTGACAGGGGATAGTTCGTCGAAACCGTCTTATTTTCCAAAGGATTGTATGAAAAGGTTATATGCGTTGAAGTTTCGGAGGCGGATTTTTATCCTTACATTCCATTTATCACCTTATCTCAAAATATCCTTATGCAGCTATCTAATATTAATATCCTGTGCGCAGCTGGCCACTTAGGTCTTATTTCCCCCAAAAAATAAAGAATGTAAATAAAAATATATAAATCATATTAAGTTGTTAATTTAATGAATTTGAGTTATGCCATTTTTCTCAGTGGTAAATAAAAATCATATTTCAAAAGCAAAGATATGCATTTCAAAAACAAAACTCAAGACACCTGAAGGCTAAATCTTTTTTTCATCAATAGTAAAAACAAACATATTTTCGTGAAACATTTTGAAACAAATAAGAATAAAACCCGTATGGATTTTTTTCCCTTTATAACACTACGGATTCACGATCTGACAGCACAGACGTTTCCAATTTTTCTTGTCGCTTTTGACAAGGGTTTTTTATGAACTATTGTATTTTATTCTATCATTCTATTACATTAAAGTGTGTTTTTCTCTGAAGATCTTCTCAAATAATAAAACAACATGAAAGTAAAAGAAAAGGTAGTTATTTATTATTTAGCCATATAATAAAATCTCCTGCTATCAAAAGTTATTTATTACATTTTTTATGAATAAAAACTTAAGATAACTCTTTTGTCAAGATCTTTATATTTTAAACAAAAAAATAGAAAAAGGTTTTGCTCAAATAAAACCGAAAATGCTTGCATCTGAATTTTTTTTTTTTTTTTTTTTTTTTTTTTTTTTTTTTGTAATTGTACTACTGTGTCCAAGAAGTAAAACCAATTTTTTTTTTTTTTCAAAAACTCTTTATTTATTCTTCCAAATTAATTTCATCGCCTTAAAATAATTCACTCCGGACACAATGCACTTATGCCAAGTTTTTCCAATACTCACTGTATGCTAAAAAGTCATCGGCAGGGATGGCCTACAAAGAGCATGGGCTTTTCAGTTTGAATCTCATGAATCGACACGAAACGGTGTCCCCGGTGTGGTCTTTTGAGTTTAGGGAATAGCCAGAACTCCCATGATGCTAAATCAGGTGATAACGGTGATTGTGGAAGAATACAGGTTTCATTTATGGCGAAAAGTCACGAAGAATCAATGCAGGAGAGCTGGCGCATTCAGTGTTTTCGGTACCAATCGAGATTTGAAGCGTTTGAGGTCCAAAATGGAATTGACCGATCCTTTTGAAATTCCAATATCATCAGCAAGGTCTCTAATTGTAAATAGACGGTATGTAATAGACAAATCTTTAATTTTTGGACGTGAGCTTTGTCGGCTGAGGTCACACTTCGTCTTCAACTCGTTCTCTGCCTTCTTTGAACTGTTTATACCACTTGTAAACATTTCTTTCCGATATAGAAATGCTCACCGAATATCTTTCTGTAACATTCTATACGTTTCCGTAAACAAAATATAACGCACGTTCTTTGCTCAATTAATTCAGACATTTCAAAAATCGCCGGAATCAGTTTTAGCGTCTCACAAAGAAAAATAAACTCAAACACTAATGAATATTTTGACGTCAAATTTCCCACAGATGTCAAGGAAAGTGCCAGCAACCTAAAAAAAAAAAAAAAAATTGAAATTCCATAAGCCCTGGGAATTTTAAATTGAAAATTTATCTTACTTTTTGGACACAATAGTATAATTAAATCTGCTGGTATCAAAAGTTATTCATCACCTTTTTATGAATAAAAACTTAAGTTAACTCTTTTGTCCAAATCTTTATATTTTAATCAAAAAATAGTAAAAGGTTTTGCTATAATAAAATCCTAAAATGCTTGCCTATGAATATATTTTTCGTAATTTTAAAATATTTTTAATGAAGAATTATCAAAAATTCTCATCAATTTTTCTTAACTCTGTAAATAGTTTTAAGGCTTTTATTTTAAATTTCTTCATAAAATTTGCGTGTATGTGAGCGTTATTATCTTGAAATTTAATTTTAAATATTTTTATTGACAAATTTTTTAAACATGAAACATTTTACAATTTTATTAATTATATCTTAAATAACTGGGGCATAATATTTTTCCTATATCCATTGCCATCTGAATAACTATCTTAAACCTACTTAAAAGGTCAAAGGCAGTTTCCTTTCAACTATAAAACTCTCTTTGAAACTGATTTTATTCAGTTTTCAAAAGAGATTTTAATAAAACGCTTCGAATTTCAAATTTATTTAAATTTATCATTTAAAACTTTATAAGCAGCCTTAAGGGAATTGGTAATCATGTAAATCAGTATTAGAATATACATTTAATAGAGTATCGATATATGCTAGACATTATTTATACATGTATACAAACAGTAAAGTACCTGCTGCATTGCTGGAAGGTTTATATGCATTTTATAAAGGTAGTATTATTGGAAAATAGATTCTAGACATCTTTTGTCAGCACCTTTTCTATATAAACCAGGTTTTTTTTTTTTTTACCATAAGTAAAGCTTCTCGTCTCTGGGATTGATTGATTCGCTTTTTGAAAGAAAAAAATACCTGCTTTCTACAGGAATTCTTTCGATTCGAGCATTGTACTTGGATAAAATGATAGGAAATTTTGGAAGCTGGGTAGGTATTGGACGTTTTGGTAAGCGCAGTTAAATATATGGTTTCAGTTATAAATTTATCGGAATTTCACACATTTCAGAAAATGAACAATTTCATAGTTTTCAACAAAGTGGCAATTGGATTTTACTGGATATGTACATCAAGCAGCAAAATTCATTTATAAGCGATATCATAGAACTAAATACATTTTCCCGTTATAGAATAGTATTCGCTTTACATCCACTTAAAATCCTACTGGATTATTTAAATCTAATATAGGGACTTTTCAAAATGAAGGAATAAATGTACCAATTCTACGTTTATCGCATAACAAATGGTGTTCACGTTGTATGCATTAAATAATTTTTGAATTTTCCGTTATCCATTGATGTGTAATGTATGGCGCCATCATTACCATTCATGGTAAATAAAAAATTAAAAATTTTCCTTCATTTTGAATAACGCTGTACATGTCATTCGTCTACAAATGAAAATTTTCAAAAATGAATTAAAAGATATGTAAATAAATTTTATTTAATATTAATAAATAATATTATTTATTTATTTTTCAATAATACGACGACAAAAGAAATTTTTTTTTTGTTTTAAATATTATAATTTTGAACTTTCCTCTATCCATTGATGTGTAACGTGCGGCGCCATCATTGTCATTCATGGTAAATAAAAAATATTATAATATTATATATCGAATTATATATAATATATATAATTTTGAATTTTCTCCTTCATTTTTGAATAACCATGTAAACATACGTGCTAAAATTAGTTTTCAAAATGAATTCAAAGTAAATAAATTTCATTAATAAATTTGATGTAATGTTAAAAATAATATTATTTATTTATTGTATTCGGTAATACGACGACAGAAAAAACTTATTTTTTGTTTTAAATATCATATTTTCTATTATTAATTTTCTATTTAAGGTTCAACAAATACACTATTTCTGTAAATATTAAGCTTATATAACTCAGATTAATTAAGATATCTGCACGTCAGAAAATATTGTACAAAAGCTTATTCTAATAACGCTAATAATCTGCTAAGTACAATTTTCTAGATTACTTTTTCTTACATTTCATTATTCTTAGTTTCCCTAAAGAAAGTTGTTTTTCATAACATTTTGTTAATGATCTTTACCGAATAAAAAGCAATTTCGCTTTGCTTCAAGACTCTAATTACTTTAAAAAATTCAGATATATTTTTGAAAGAAACTTATTTGATACCATTATATTGCTTAAAATTATATTTCCTTTTACTGCATCAATGTATGCTGAAGGATTTAACATAACTGATTTTTAATTAATTAATTTTTTAAAGTGATAAAACATATACCATACAAAAATATATTATAAAATATATTATCGAGAAATGAAAAACAACATATCGAACTTATTTTCCCATTTAAAATTTTGCAAATATAATTGGTGCAAGAGTTTAGTTTTCTTAACAATAACAAATTATAGTTAAAATAATGATGAATACTTTGGGAGAGCCAATTTCTCAATAAATTAAGCAAATCATATATTACTCAAAAAAATCGGAGGGATAATTATGTTAAATGGCTATTAAGCTGAGAAACATCACTGAGTATAAAATGCTTACTAAGGCAAAATTAATCAAATACCTTGCCCTCAATATAAATGATGGTTACCGAAAGTATACATTGTAATTTATAATATATATGGGAACAAAAGGAAAAAAAGTAATTCATAGGGATTATAAATGATCCCCCTTCTTTTTACGAAAACAAGTCTCGAAAAATATCTTAAGATTTAAAACATTGCAACATTCAGACAGATATTTTTTTTATTATAGTAAACAATAGGTTTTTCATAGCAGTTGTTTTTGTAAAAAAATACACCCATCTTACCTTGTAACTGGATTGTAACTCTTTCTTCAGCGGTATCAAGACAGAGTTAATTGAGGGGTGGATTGGAGATCTGTTGTGTTCTCAGATGAGACCCTTTTTTGTCTAAGTGCTAATGATGGCCATATGTTGATTAGAAGGAGGCCAGATGAGCACTTGTAGCCAATCTGTCTGCATCATAGACACACTGGACTTACACCAGGGGGTATGTTCTGGAGAGTAATTTCCTATGACAGCAAGAGCACTCTCATGATTATTCCACAAGCCACGACAGCAAATTTGTATTTAAGACTGATGATTGAACCGGTTAGGGTGCCAATTTTTATCACTATTCCTGGGGAAATTTACCAATAGCATATTACTAGCCTTTTAACATTGTTGTCCCCCAATTTTCTACATGGAGTGTTGACATGTTGCTTGGACCTGCTAGATCACAGATTTGGAGCGTATGGGACATTATTGGATGAAAAACTCCCGCATCATGCACAGCCAAGACACCATTTCTGATTTGATTGATAATGTGTAACAAGCATGAAACTCCATTTCACAAAATGGCATACGACACTTGTACAACACAACACAATACATTAGCGTTTGCATGTTTGCATTTAAAATCGTGGAGATTACATCAGTTATTAATGTACCACCATTTCTCATTTGAAATAGCTATTCTCACATGTACTTTACTATGTGAATTTGAAACTTTAATCAAATAAATATGTTGCCTAGATAACTGTTTAGCCTAAATTCTATTCTTCTATTTGCTAATTTCTCATTAGTGTTGGGAATTCTTTTCTACAAGTGTATAGAAGGATACAGTGTATACGGGGTGCAATCTATAATGGATACCCGGGACATTTATTTCATAAACACTGGTCATAGACATATACATCCAATTACAAAAATGTTTTAGGTGAGGCTTATCCATTTGTTACGGAATTCATTTTAAAATTCAATATTGGATAAAGTAAAAAATCTAATTTTTTATACATTCCCTTGCTTTCTATGGTTATAATAAGTTAATCCCCGTTTCCTATAGTTAGATTTTAGTTAATCCCCAGTTTCCTATAGTTTACATTAATTCTAACAAACGCAACACAAAGGTTCTACTACAATGTAACAAAATTGACCGAGATATTTAATGTCAAAGTTTGGAATCTTTTTCTGTTCTTCATTAAGGGGTCGGTTATAAAATTAATTAAAACAATCCGAGATTGTAATCAGGATTAAACACACCTTTAACAACAAAGGGCGAACCAGACCAAAAACATTGGGTGAATCTATAGCAAAGCGAACATGCCGATTCATTTATAGTAAAGGGACATGCCCAGACAGATGCACTGAGTGCCGTCGCAAGAACTACAATGGCCATACACAAAAGTAGGAAATATATCTCAAAAATGAAATAAGGTACACAAACAATGCCAATTAAGGGTTATAGATCCTTATCAAATTATCTAGAATCGATACTCAGCATAAGAATTATGTACAGACACTCATAAATCAAATGATATACAGGCATTTTATTAAGGTAAGCCGTACATACGAGTTACAGTTTAAAGGGATAAATCAAAATGTTTTCCAATTGGTGGAAATACACAATTCAATGAGTGACAGTATTAAGTCGTGAAAGAGTTAACATAGCTGGTGTAATTCTACGACAAATTAGTAGAATACGCTGTTTCATAGAGATTTTCTTGATCCAGAGAGTTGCCCCAGTCGCGCAGACATGCTTCTTGATGATACCCATACACTTTTACCTATCGTGTTACAAGTTCGGCAAATGTAGCGGCCACTCGACATGATTACCGTTTATCCATTGGGTGAATTTAGTAACTAAATACATATGGACATCTGTTACTCCATACCAAGGGGCTCCATCATGTTGGAACAACAAACACGGCAAACATTTCTGAGAGGCAGCTGTTACAGCATGTCCTTTAATAGGAATATATTTAGCGACTATTAATGCCCCGTTTTTCTTACAAGAACAGACGATTCATAAAGAAGTTTTAAAAATGCAATTTTAATTTGAAAAGTACGCTTTTTATTTAATTAGAAAATAATAAATTATAATTTTTGTAATTTTTTTAGTTATTATCCGGATAAAAAATAGAAAAATAATTGGATTTCTAAATGTTATAGCTTTTAAATTATACTAGAACATGAGCACATACACGTCCATTTTTATATAATAGATTAAAATAAATTACTCGCAAACACCAAGTAATAATATACATTTTATCAGAGTGTAAAAAAAAATCTTTGTTTAGCTGATTTACATAATTCTTCCATATTGGAAAATAAGATCGTTTAAAATAAAAACAATGATGTCAGTGTACAAATAAATAGTCACTGACATGTCAACAAATCCTGTTCTTCTTGAGAATATTTCATTTTCAGGGTATTGATTCTAAATAAATCGACAATGGTCTACGATTTTTGTTTACCCTGCTTCACTTCGGAGTTAAATTTTCAAACTACCATATTTTGCCTAGTACAAGTCCTCTTTACTATAAATACACAAATAGCTTATAGTTGGAGGAACCTTCCCCCTCAGGAATGGTTTATAGTAGGGTCAGGAATGGTTTATAGTATAGTACGTGAGACCTAAGACTTATGGTTTTAAAAAATATATAATCAGTTTTTCTAATTAAAATTACATTTTTTTGAAATTCCATAATTTTTTTAATATAATGCTGAGATACTTGTCTTTCAATTTTGTTTTAAAAGATATTCGCAGATACAAAAATATTGTTAATAAATAAATATACCAACTTGAATATGATGATATGATTCTAAGTGTTATAAACTTTTTTAAATTATACTGGAACATGTTCATATACACGTCCATTTTTGTATAATAGGTTAAAATAAATTACTAGATTATTAAATTGCTTGTATTGCAGTAATTAACTGTTCATATATTTATCATCCTAGCACTACCTTTAAAGACAAACAACATGATCAAATTTATTTATAAGTAGCTTAAAAAAATTACCATCTTAAATTTTAAGACATGAAACTCAAAAGTAAATTTCTATAAGATTTTAAATTTATTAATAAACATAAAATCTGAAATATTATTTTTTGTTGCTGTTTTTAATAATAATTTTATGCCTAAAAATTCAATGATTTAGTGGAAAGAAATGCTGTCAAAAATGGGAGTAAATATTTAAACAAAATAAAGAAAGAAAGAAAAGCAATTTATAAATTATTATTTACTGTTTTGTATTGTATATCAATTATAAAAAATCTATTGTGAATTTCTTAGTTTCTTATTTTTTATAAAAAACTGTGCAAATATACTTCAAATGGAAGAAAACATTTTGCAATTTAAAAATAAAAAAATAAATCTTTTTTTATGGTACTCTCTCTTAGCACTGGTTTATAAATTTATTCAAAAATATAAATCTAGAATAATTATGGAGTTACATGTAATTCTTACATGTATTTCTGTTTTTATGAACAAAGATTGCAAAAAATAACTTTACAATTTTTATTTCATGCTTGTTTTCATAGTAAATTGATGTAACTTCAAATAAATGAATAAATTGAAATAAACAATCAATATAACTGTCTGCAAATAGTATATTTTAAAATAAGTCATAAAATACATTAAATTGTAAATTAAAGGGTTTTCCCATAAAAAGTTTTTTAAATTTTAATTTAAACCAAAACAAATTTTATCTTCTTAGTGTATGATTGTTGATAAAGTCTGTATTAAATTATATTAATAATAGATAATAATTTGTATTTTGAAAAGATTTGAAGTTTGTTACACAATGTAATAAAAGAAACATAATTTATTTTTAAATATTACAAGGTGTGTTTCTATTTTCTTTCTCCTGTTTAAAAATTTTCGATTTACATTATCAAAGGGGAAAAAACTTTTTAGAATTTTAAAATAAATTTAAAGAATTTTTAATGAATTTAAATAAACTCTTTTTACAAAGAAACAAAGATTTGTAGTGAGATTTTACAAATTTATATATAAATGCATAATATTATCTGTATGATTCAGTACAAATACATTTTAAATTGATTCTTCTAAAGCAAAAATATTTGTTTCACAGTTCACAAGCAACATGCTAAAGACTGAAATGCTTTCAACAGTACAAAAAAAAAAGTAAAGTAACATAATCATAGTTCCATAAGCAACATGCTAAAGTACTTTTTCTCGAGACGTACAAATAAAAACGAAGTAACAAAAATCACTGTACGAGAAGCAATAAAATCCCACTCTGAGGTTTACCGAAATTAAGATGTCTCGTCTTGTATCAGCATTTCCATTATATAAATAACCAACGAATTTTTCTTTCTTTACTCGTCCAGAATTAAGATGTCTGGGTTTAAAAAGTACTAATAAAAACAAAGCAAATTCTTAAATGTTATCCGCAAAGTCTCATAATAACCTCTTAAGATGGTCAGCAAGAGTTGCCATGAGTATTTCATGGTGAAAGTTCCGATTTAGTTAAATGTATTTCTACCTAATTCAATTTCTACTTCTACCATTCCTAGTAACGCAGTTCCTCAGGTTCCTTTCCAATCTAACAGAGTGAAACTTTTATTATTACTTCCAACCTCAGCTTATTTCTTGAACTTTTATAGACACTTATTTGTGATAATGGTTATTACCCTCCCTAAACGGCCCCAGAATGGGAAATTTCTTCATCTCTCCCACTAGCATGAGTCATTTCCAGATAATCTTCAATATTTCCTATAAACAATCGTGATTACTAATTATACTTCATCCTCTCATCTGCAATCGAAAGTTCCAGGTACTACACATCAACCCACTATTCCCTTCATTTAAGAGAATCAAAAACATATGCCATAAGATTCGAATCTAGCAGAATAAAATAAAAGAGCAGATTGAATATTTGTGGACGATCTTCCACAGTAAACTGAAGAGTATTCCCCTTGATGACTGTTATTCAGATGACGGAAAGAACTCCTTTCTAATGGAAATGGCTATTCGTCTTCGACCGGAAAGACTCCCTTTGATGATACTTCATATCCTGGAAACGCTTGATTGATACATTTGATTTTCATAACGATTACTCAGCCATTTCATTTCTGCTTTCCCCTTACACACAGAACTTTTCCAAACCGAATTTCTTTTGCAAAAGCCGTTACAGCGAATCTCTTTCTTTTTATCGAGAACTTAGGCTTAGCGTTCTGTCTTGACTTTTGAGTGAACGAAATTTCTTTCGACCATTCAAATAACCAATTTTCATAAAGGCTTGGATAATGCACGTCATTGGAAATGTTCTTTAAAATACATCAAGTATATTTTCAATTCCTGCTAGAGTGAATGAAGTTTTTATTTGCAGGTAAACGATATTGTTTTTTTCATTAATTTAAATAATACAGCCATATAATACTGCGACCTAGATTGCGATGCTATATTTTTATCTTAATCACCAGAGGAATCTGTTTTCAATCAAATTTTAAATGGCATTAGTACAATAAAATATGATTCTAAAAATTCTAATATTATATAAATAATATGTTAATAATAGTATATAGTATGATTCTAATAATATATATAATAAATCCTA
The DNA here is from genome assembly GCA_021605095.1 of Caerostris extrusa. Taxonomy (NCBI): domain Eukaryota; kingdom Metazoa; phylum Arthropoda; class Arachnida; order Araneae; family Araneidae; genus Caerostris; species Caerostris extrusa. The sequence goes on along the minus strand of BPLR01017594.1, from coordinate 53,563 downwards.
TAAGTTTATTTAATAATATAATTTTCGTTGGCTATTTCTTTACATATTTGAAAAACATCTAAATTTAGAAGGAATTAAAGAGCAAAATCTAAATTAAATTCAAAAGTATTTAAAGACTAATATTCTATATATACTGTAAAGCAATTTCCAGTTACAATTAACAAACATACTCCTTTACAGATGTTATTTACTTGCAGAATATAAATATTAATCCCTATAAATGTTATGATTACATTAAATGTACAAATAAAATTGCAAAAAACTCACGAAATATTATCGATAGAATATTTTATTAATATTAAAATTATTTTTGATGCTTTTCAGCTTTTTGTATTGAAAAACGAGCAAAAAGGTAAGTTTAATACCCAATATAATTTTAGAAGCAAATTATACAAAAACACAGTTTTTACACAAGATTTATTAGAAAAAGTATAAAATTTATTAATTATAATGTGTTAACATGTACTACAAGTGTTTTATTAATAATTTGAAGATGAGAACATGTATGAATATTTAAGACATCATACTAAAAGGTTTTTTTTTATCCAAATTTAGTATTTTATTTTACAATAATTTTAATAAAGCTAGGAATTTTTCATTTAAAATTAGTAAAATTCATTATGCCTAGTAAATTATGGTTTATTATGGTTGAATATAATACAGATATACTTAATAATATCCTTGTTTTGTTTATTCTTAAATAAATAATCCAAATAATTTTACTAATTTATAATATAATGTACCATATATTACTATTGTTATATTAACTCTTATAGGTTAAAGATTTATCTATTAAAATTTGAAATTTTTCATTTAGTTAATTTAAATAACTAACGTTTCATTTTTTTTTTCAGTATTAAGTGTATTTTTAATGTTTCATTTTAGACTTATGCTTAAAATTAATCACTTAATAAAAATTCAACTATCTTTTAAATGGAATTATTTATTTTTGCTGATTACAATGTTTCAGTATTTGAAACTTTCTAAAAATAATTTACTCTCAATAAATACAGCAAATCACTTTTAAGAAAGTCACAAATCCTTGTTGAAATATTCTAAGGCTCTTAGAAGGCATTACATTTTCATATGGAAAACATTAAAATAATTTATGATCAATGTATACAGTAAAATTTGTTTACTACATAAAACTATACGTTAAATACTATTATAATTTGTAATTTGAATTAATTATTTTTAAATGTCTATTTGTTCTTTACAATTTGAGAATTACACAGATATAACGTATGAATTTTAAATATGCAGTACGATTCAATTTCCATATAGAATTTAAAGGCCAATTAAAAAAATAATTACTTAATTTTACTTTTGGAACTAAATCTAAACTTATATATTGCTTAATGTTATGTGAAGCATTGTGTAATCTTTAGATATAAGCATGTTTGCTCTAAAGAAAATATTCATAGAGAAAATTTAAAAAAAATTTAAAAAATTTAAATAATCAGAGCTAGATAAATAATTAAATTATCCGTTGTAAAATATTTGCCATTTTGCATTCTTCTGATAAATATATATTAAATTTTAGGATTTTTTTTTTTAAATATCATTTATGACCTTTTATTGCTTAGAAATTTTGTTAATCTTAATAAACTAATTAAATTTATTTTTTATGCAAATATTTTACAAATAACATTTTGAATTAAATATTTTTTAACTTTTTAATTTCTCAATTAATATTAAGGAAGAAAAATTTTATAATGTACCATTTATTTTTTTCACACTTTTTCCAGAGGACATTTGAAAATAAAACATGACATATGAACATCCAAGAGGGTATATAATTAAGTACTTATCAAATTTTATAGTTTTTAGACCACCGTAATTAAACTTCCATTTTTTTCCAAAATCTAGCTTATATACCAAACAACAATGATTTTTCTCCTTTAAATATCTCGAGATCTTTATTATACTTAGTTTTTATGATTACCCTCGGTATTAAGAGTATTCTAGAGTAAAAAAAAATAATAAATTTTAATTAGCTATCTCCAAAAAAAAAATCGTAGAAAAAGTTTAATAAGCTTTGTTCTTAAAATAAAAAGTTTTATACAAGAAAAAAATTCATAAGTTTTATATTTTTTTTTCCTTATTAAAAAAAAAAGATTGCTCTTCCATGTAAACAACAAATAATACGAAATTTCTATGAAAGTGTTTAGTAAATAATTTATACCTATGAACAATAGTCAAGTATCACATTCAGAAAACTTGTAATTTAATTAAAGTTTAAAATAAAAAGTAAAATTTTCTTAACTCTTAAATATTAGTGAACGTTTTAATTTTGTATTTAAGAAACGGATTTTGTTCTTTGATTGTTTTTTTATATGTTTCTCATAAAGAATTAATCAGAATATGGTAAACTAAATCATCAATTCAAATTTACATTAATTTCGTATTCTTAATACCACGAATAAAATGACTTCAATAATGAATTCCTATGTAAACATAAACACAAAAATTCATTTTTTTATATACATGATCTTTATTGCAAGAATATACTAAACAAACATAATTGCAATCTACATTAATTAAGTTTTTACAATTAGACATCATTTGAGTTTTTTCTTCTAGTAATTTGCAAATCACAGTTTCAATTAATATTTTGTTTAAGCTTAATTTAATTACACATAAGTTGTCGTCATATTTTTATTGAAGTATACTTAAGTTGTTTAACATTTACATTAGCATTTGTTATTACTGAATAGAATTACTTTTAATGATCTATGTTGACTATTGACTGACTAATGGATAAGTACAAATAAGTTTGTGAATAATCGTAAGATTCCTGCTAATTTAATGCGTTGCAATAACCATTTTAAAAATGATTGGTTATCATAATAGATTGTCTTGTATTGTTTCAAACATCCTGGTGAATATTTTCGAGGTTTTCTTCTATAGGAACTACTGTAACTACTGTAATTTGCCTAAACTATTGTAATTTGTTTTTTCCATCATTCATCAATCAAAACTAGTTTCGTGTTAGTGGAATTCAAGGTACATGGGAAATGAAAATTTGAAATAATGAATATTGTCCGGAAAAATATTATTAAACAATTTGCAATTATTCGGTTTGCAAAGTGTGTATTTTTCTTTTACTAGTTGCATCCAGTGAATTTGAGAAATCTTATTCCTATTCATAATAGTATAATAAAAGATATTCATTCACAAGTAATAATAATAAAATTCATAACTTATTACAAAAAAAAAAAACCATTTTCTATTGTATTATTTGAAGAAGTTAACCTATAAAGAATTTCTTGGATATGAATCATAATAATATACTAATATTTAATGAGTTATTTCAGTTTCAGTGATTTTTATAAAAATATATCCTTTATAAGTACATTATTTTTTATTAAAGTTGTATCTTATGAACTCTTAAATTAAGCAATACATTAAAAGAAAAAAAAAAAATTAAATCTCGCTTGCATAAAAGACATTGTTTTTCATGTTATGGTAACTTCTATTTTTCTTTATAAAATGAAGAATCAAATAAAAAAATGCAGTATCTAGCATCAAATCAGAAAAACTTCAATTCATTTCAAGTAAGTTATTTTATTTTTCCGATAAAATAGCCTCCAAAAAAAAAAAGATTAGAACTTTGTACTCATTTCCGGTTTCAAAAACTTTAGCTTTCTTTTTACACTTGAAGGCTGAAGTATAGAAAAATTGCAAGAACTGTGTGACCCCCACATATTAAAAAAGTGAATTTTTATACTCGTCTGGCATTTTATGATTGATGTGTTATATAGATCGGGTTTTTTAGTATCTTTAAAATGAAGTTCCATCCCAGCATCAATTTATACATATGTTTCACTGCTTTTTGCACTTTATTCAATGTAGATTCTCAAATCTTATTTTAAATAAAAATTACAGATATACGAAACTTCTTAGTAAGAATTATTTTTTCAGATGGTTTTGAGAAAACATTTTATTCCAAAATCCGATTATGAAATATTGCATTAAAAAAATAATTATTTGTTTAAACTTTAAAAAAAAATTCATTCGAATATCAAATAGAATAAAACAATATAAAATAAATTTACGAATTTAATAACATTAAGGAAAAAAAAAAGCATTTACAAAAATTTTTTAAAGTATTTTTGAAAATCACATATTACAAAAATATATTTTAAAAAAATTTCCCAATTTTTTTTTAAAAAGCAGTTACAAAATAATAAAATTTGCTTTTGTTTTTCGAAACATGTTTTATAAAATTATTTTAAAATTATCAATTTTTGAAAAAAATATACACCAAATTCATTTACAGATATGAATGAAATTCAAATTAGTTTAATTTAATTAGTTTTATTAGTTTAATTTATTCATTAGTTTAATTTATTCATTAATTTTATTTATTAGTTTAATTTATTTATTAGTTAGATTTAATTAGTTTAATTAAGTTTATATAATATAGCAACATAAAATAAATTTTCGAATTTAATAACATTAAGAACATGTTTTATAAAATTATTTTAAAATTATCAATTTTTGAAAATAAATACACAAAATTCATTTACAAAAATGAATTAAATTCAAATTAGTTTAATTTCACTTTAATCCCTTTTTTATTTGCATATGAATTCAATATTGCAATCATTTTATTCATGGTATTAAGAATATGAAAAAAATGTAAATTTAAATTGATGATTTAGTTTCGAAAGTGCAGGATTTCGTTTTAAAGAAAAATTACTGTTATCATTGTACAGTAATGTCTGAACTACAATTAAAAATGGAATATGGAAGTTTCAATCATATAAAGAAAATGCCACTAATTACAATAGCGAATATTATTTGGCAAGTAATTTATCATGATATTTGTGTATAAAAAATATTTTATAAATTTACCATGCATTTTGTTTATCATTTAATATAATCGTTAATTACTGCTGCTAATTTCAAAATTTTCGTAAGAATCATGTTATCAATATTATTTTGTATTTTTTATAAGACGTGTGTGTTTTTACATTTTTCTAAATATGCTTTTCTCTTCTTTTTAACAATGACAAAGATATTTCAACTGTTTTTCGTTTTATAAAATTCCCAACACAATAAATTAGATTTGTAGTTTCTCCCATTTAACTATTAATGTAAATGTAAAAATAGAAAAGTGTTTAGTCCAGGAAATAAGAAATAACAAAAAGAAATCAGTCATTAATTTTATTTTAATTTAATATTTGTTTTGACTACTTCATTATTATGATATAGAATACTAAGCATTAAGCATAAACAGTTATTTAACATTAGCTTCTCTCATATAACTATTAATGTAAATGTAAAAATAGAAACGTTTTTTAGTCCAGGAAATAAGAGGTAACGAAAAGAAATCAGTCATGAATTTTATTTTAATCTAATATTTGAGTTGACTACTTCATTATTATGATATAAAATGCTAGGCATTAAGCATAAGCAGTTATTTAACATTATTGACATTACAACAGTTATTTAACATTAGTTTCTCTCATATAACTATTAATGTAAATATAAAAATAGAAAAGTTTTTAGTCCAGAAAATAAGAGATAACGAAAAAAAAAAAAATCAGTCATGAATTTTATTTTAATCTAATATTTACGTTGGCTACTTTATTATTAGATATATAATATTAAGCATTAAGCATAAACAGTTATTTAACATTATCGGAAATTTATTATGCGGTAAAACAGTTTAAATTTCACCCATCTATGTTTCTAAACGCAATTCGTATCGAAATAAGGCTCCTCTTTTCTCTAGCATTAATTCATTACTAAAATTTATATGCCAAGTAACATAACAGACATTCCCTTAATAAAGGGGACCTTCTATAGGATTATTAGACTCCGCTTGAATATTCCTAACCCTGGGCGTTGACAAGAAGAACCCGAATGAGAAATTTCTACTTCACAAACTTCGGTAGATCCGACTCAAGTACTGGGGAGCCATACATGAAAAATATAACCTCATTTAGCTTCCTATCCACTTCTTCCTGGAGAATTTTCCAGTGACATTCAAGAAGAAAATGCTATGGAAAGTGTGAAGGGTTATGGTCTTATGGATCGAGGGAGAATTTCTCAGAGGCGAAAGGGTGATAATACAGGCGCCTGGTTGCGTGATTTTGAGATTTGTTAAGGCACCATTTGTCGTGACGTCGTTTCCGAGGCATAATAAGAGGTGCCGCTCTTTCCCATTTCAGACTTCCGTGAAGTTCATGATAAAGTAATACTGAGGAAAACTATTTTCAACACGTGAGGGGGATGAATACTTTTGTTTCGTCAAACAGCGGAACAACGGATAAAGAGGAACTACATACGCATTGGACGATTTAAGGTCGGTTTTGAAGGAAGCACCCGCCGTAGGCAGCTACCTCAACAAAAATACGTTCATTTGTTTACGGATGATTAATTTCAGAGTTGAGTTAACTGTCATGATGATGTTGTTTATTATGTGTTGGTAAAATATCAACATTAAGATAGTGTGCATAGTGTTGCGGTGCTTCGTGAAATTTTAGGAATTTAGTTAATGATAAAGTATATATGCGGGTTACTTTGTGCGTATTAATAAACTAGGCTTATGCGAATTAGCATGATTTGACGAATAAAGTACTCTAATAATTTCAGCATATGTGCATTTAGGTTGATTCTTTAAAATTAGATTCCATGTATTTTTACTTATGACTACTTATTTCATTCAATTATTATAATGTCAATACAACAACAGCTACCGACAATTACTAATGTCTCCAATAATTTCGAATAATGTTTCCAACAAACAATTTGATAATGACAAATGTAATTTAAGGTTAAAAAATAAAAAATTAATACAAATTTTATCCTTAAATCCTTATTATGAATAAAAAACAGAATTCTTGGACAAGAATGACTTTATTTAACTAATTTATATTATTTTAGGCAAGTTATTTAAGATCTCAAACCTTTAAATCTACACAGATATTTTTCTTAATAACATTTACTAAATTTGAAAATGTATTATTTTTGTAACAGGATGTCATATTTGTTAGTGTACTGTATAATGCACATAAAAATATCAGAAAACTTCTCAATATATAGGAAAGAATAAAATATTTCACATTTAAATCTCTTTGATACATTAATTTTATGTATGATAGCGGCAAATAATTAGGTTAATAATTAACTGCTAATAATATTTTTAAAATTCTTCATTAAAAACTATGCAAATTACATTTGATAATTATCCCAAAATAAATTTTAAATTATCAGATTGGCAAATGACCTCAATAAGCATTTATAAGCAATAAATAGTAGCAATCAATTTGATAATGATAAATATAATTCAAGGTTAAAAAATAAAAAATTAATAAGAATTTTATCCTTAAATTCTTATTGGGGATTAATACAAAAAAAAATTACTGATTTCAATCTTCAAATTTATATAAACATTGATTTACCAATTATTTGGATCGAATGTATTGTTTCAATGTTCTCTTAACTTCTACTAATTAAAGTTTTAAATGATACGTTATTGCGTACAACATTCCCATGTTGAAAGAAAACGAAATTAGTACTTTTATTTTCCTTCACAATCAACCACTTGAAAAATTAAGCCAATTTAAAGAACAACGGTTTGGTCTGATTACATGTTCTTACCAATTAATACTGGTCACAAATGGTTAAGCGGGAAATATCATGTCACTAGCTTATCAGAAAGGATTACAGCAATTGCAGTAATTTTTTTTTCTTTCTGCCTTTTCTCTAATGAAGACCCTTTAGGATTTACTCATGTGAATAAAGTAATAAAAAAATATTAAGACAAATTAAAATAAGTTTTTAAACTTCTTGTACTCTTAGCCTTTCAAATTTAGTAAAACTGTAGAAAAAGTATCAAAAACATTTAAATTTTATATTTATGATTGAATAATACGTTAATTGAAATAAAAAGAAGATAAACCTGTGAACTTTATTAATTTATGTACCATATGAAATCTGTAGAAATATTTCATCATACGACATTTCAAATAATAGAAATGTTCATAATTTCGTCCATAAATTTTACAAACACTGATGTAAAATAATAATAAATTAGTTTAAATCCTAATTAGGAATCGTAAGTTAGTTTCAGTCCATAAAGTACAAAAATTCTACATTATTGTGCAACCATACTATAACAATACGATATCAAAATATACATCATTTTAATTAATAACTAAGATATTTTAATACAATAATATAATTAAGTTAAAATTCGTGAGGAAAGTTCTCCATTAACCCCTGCTACTTTAATTTTGAATTTGCTTATGTTTTAAATGCTAATTTATTCGAAACATTCCCAACATTAGTTCTATAGACATATTTACAACTGAAACTAATTAGACATAGAATTTAAATAACAAATTTTCTAGGAATCATAAATTAGATTCAGTCCATAAAGTACAAAATTCTATATTATTGTGCAACAATACGATATCAAAATATACATCTTTTTAATTAATAATTAAGATATTTTAATACATTATTATAATTAAGTTAAAATCCGTGAGGAAAGGTTCCATCAACCCCTGCTACTTTAATTTTGATTCGCTTTCTGCTGTAAATATTTATTTATCCGACACATTCCCAACACTCGTTCTTTTTAAACTTATTCGCAACTGAAACTAATAATTTACAATTGAAAATAATAATCATAACAAATAAGAATTTACATAAATTTTGTAGGAATCATAAATTAGTTTGTCCATAAAGTAAAAATGTTCTATATTACTGTGCAACAATACAATATCAAAATATGCATCTTTTTAATTAATAAGTAATATATTTTAATAAATTATTATAATTAAATTAAAATCCGTGAGGAAACCTCAGTCCATAAAGTACAAAAATTACATATTACTGTGCAACAATACGATATCAAAATAAAAAATTTTTAATTTATAACTATCTTATATAATTAAGTTAAAATCTATTTAAAATCCAATAGTTATAATTGCATTATTATAATTAAGTTAAATTCCGTGAGGAAAGCTCTCCATCACCCCCTGCTACTTTAATTTTGATTCGCTTTCTGTTGTAAATGTTTATTTATCTGAAACATTCATAACACTCGTTCTACACTCGCTTTAATATAAACTTATTTACAACTGAAACTAAAATAGCACAGAATTCAAATTACAAAATTTGTAGGAATCATAAATTAGTTTCAGTTCATAAAGTAAAAATATTCTATATTGCTGTGCAACAATACGATATCAAAATATACATCTCTTTAAATTAATAACTAAGGTATTTTAATACATTATTATAATTAAGTTAAAATCCGTGAGGAAAGCTCTCCATCAACCCCTGCTACTTTAATTTTGATTCGCTTTCTGTTGTAAATGTTTATTTATCCGAAACATTCCCAACACTCGTTCTCTAAACTTGTTACCTAGATAGAAGTTTAGGAGCTTTAATTATTCTCAAGAGATCCATAATTTCTGTTCCTACAAAATTATGGGGGTACTTTGGGGTCCCTTTTTGCTGAAGCAAATATCATTAGATCAGATTGTTAGTTGGAAAATGTAACATAAGATGACAGTGTCATTCTAAGCATTCATTTTGATACATGAAGCCTTATATGAGTAAGTTCAGTTAATACAGTGGCCTTATAGCATAAATCTTATATTTAATAACAGTAGACAATAAAATATATATGAATTATATGCTGACATATAAAAACATATAATAAATTATTACTAATATGATGTAGTTCATAACAATTGCAGGGTGGTTATTAATATGATTTTTATAAATACATAAAAAAAAAAATGAATTAGCACAACAGAATTTCAAAAAATCATGATTTTAATAAGATGATCCTAATAAAAAAAGATAAAAATATATTTATCTAAGAAACCCTTTTTTGTCTATCTTTAATTAAATAAATAAATTTAGAAAAATATGAAAAATAAACTTTTTGTATTTGTTTCTAAATTCTTAGTTAATCAAAAATACTTTTGAGATTTCTTTATTGAAATTTTGTAATTTACACAGAAATTTTGTTATAATATAGAACATGGAAAAACAAATTGTGAAATATTATCCATGAATTATAAAATATGAAAATAGCTTAGAAATTTTAAATTTTATGTATAAAGAATTTAGTGTATTATTAATTTGAAACATAATTTAACGAGAAGGTAGAAAATTTACTAGGATATGAGGATAAGTAGAAAAATTTGACAAAAAATTTACACATTATTTTTCCAACTTATATTCCAAATTAATACAATTATATTCTTAAAAATAAATAATGAAAAAAAAATCATCATTCTTGGACAAGAATGACTTCAACTAATTTATATTATTTTTGGAGAGTTATTTAAATTCTCAAACCTTTAAATCTACACAGATATTTTTCTTAATAACATTTATTGAACTTAAATATGTTTCATTTTTTGTAGCCCGGCAATACCTGGTCATATTTGTTAGTGTACTGTATAACGCACAGAAAACTTCTCAATAAATAAGAAAGAATAAAATATTTAACTTTTTTGACCACAAATCTAAAGTAAAACGTGTTTTAAAATGACTCCGAATATAAATCAGAAAACAAAAAACTATTTTTGATCTGAAGATGCACCTTAAATTCACATTGTTATAATGTTAAAAAGAATTAAAAATATTAAATTTGAAATTACGTTGTCATTAAATATGCTCAATAAAAAGTAACTTCTTTATAGCTCAATAAAAAAAAATAATTAGATTATTAAATATATATCCAACATTAATTATTAATCAATTGCAACTTAAAAACCTCAAATATTGGGAATATTTTCAATAGGCTAAGAATTAAAAGAAAGAATTTTCCATTGAACAAATAATTCAAGATAATCTGAATATTATATTAAAACTGATGACACTGAATAAGTAATGTATCATTGATATTAATGGCTATTTTTAATTGTATAAATGAGCATTTTTATATATTTAAATTAAACCTTCTTAATTTTTCTTTTCCATTAAATTTTTAATATATATATTTTTAAATTTTAAATTTAAATATTGTAGAAAAAACGCTGTATGCAAAACTACTGTTACTCCAATTTATGCCTTTATTGCATTGCAAATTATCCTTATTGCACTGCAAATTAAACCCTCAATGCATATTTCTATGAATGTTACATATATAGATAAATAAATAGCAAAAATACAGATGTAGGACAGAAAATTCATACAAACAACTCGATTCTTTTACATAGATTGCAAAAACTAATATGAAAACTAATATACTTTAAAAAAGAAAACTTTTATGAATAAAATTATTAAGTTACAATGCTATGTGTCAGCATTTCGAATTGTTTTTCTTAATAATCGTACCTGATCGCAAAAAAAATTCCCGAATAAAACATGAAATCATCTTTTAAAAACTTTTATCTGAAGTGTCAGAAGAAAAGTAATTGGATTTTTATACAAAAAAAATAGAATTTGATAACTGGAGTTTTCGTTTTGTTTCATAAACTTGAGCAAAGATACTTATAGAATATTTTCTTTTAATTATTATCCCTTGAATTTTTATTCGATTCTTTTTTTAACCTACAAGATTGTTATTTTTAAATAAAAGTCCTTACACTCAATTTATCATTCTACATTCATGTTTGGAATTCAAAATTTCTCATGAGTAGCTATATAGTTACATGGATAACTTGTAAGTGTATTGAATGTATGTGAATGTAAGTGAATGAGTGTATGTGAATGTAAGAGAATGAATGTAAGTGAATAAATGTATGTGAATGTAAGTGAATGAATGTATGTGAATGTAAGTGAATAAATGTATGTGTATGTAAGTGAATAAATGTATTTGAATGTAAGTGAAATAAATGTATGTGAATAAATGTATGTGAATGTAATGAATAAATGTATGTGAATATAAGTGAATGAAATGAAGTGTGAATGTAAGTGAATAAATGAAGTGTGAATGTAAAGTGTGAATAAATGTAAGTGTGAATGTAAGTGAATGAAATGAAGTGGGAATGTAAGTGAATGAAATGAAGTGTGAATGTATGAATGAAATGAAGTGTGAATGTAAGTGAATGAAATTAAGTGTGAATGTAAGTGAATGAAATTAAGTGTGAATAATAAGTGAATAAGTGAATGAATATTGTAATAACTTGTAACATTGTAGTTATGTGGCTAACTTGTAAGTGTAATAATAATATCTTGTAACACTGTAGTTATATGGATAACTTGTAAGTGAAATGAATTATATTGTAAGTGAATGAATTAAGTATGAATAATAAGTAAACGAAATTAAGTTTGTATAGTAAGTGAATAACTGAACTTGTTAGTTAATGAACATCGTAATAACTTGTAACACTGTAGTTAAGTGGATAACATTAATCCTATAAAAGCAGTTGTGTATTCATAATCTTCTAACCTGTTTGCTAATCAAGTATTTTTTTATTCATAAATGCACATGTTTCATAAGACTAAATATTTCTATTAATTTCTTTCCCATTATTTCTTTCTTCAAAGAGTAAATATGAAAACTCAGTATTTTTTAAATTATTTTATTGAAATTCTTTTTTATTTTATTTTATTATAAATTTTCATTCTATTATTGTTCCCTTTTTTTTTTTTTTTAAATTACCTGCTTTACTTTTTAGTCTTTAATTCCTTTGAAAGAGTTTTGAAGCAGCTTGTTGCATGTTCCTTTAGTTTTAATGGACTTGGGGTATTTAAAATAAAAAAGGCAAGAGGAAAATAAAAGGAAAAATTCTCAATATCCACGCGAGCATCAAAAAACACTTCTTAGGATAATTATAACAACGCATCTCCTTTGAAAATGGACACTGACAAAATAATTACAGAAAATAGGAATATTTAAAACATTTGAGATGGTGAAAACATTTCATCTGTTTTAAGAAAAGATACATTTAGTGCGTCTCTGACAGTAGTTGGAACAGCCTGTCAAACTGCACTTTACAGCTAACGAGTTGGAATGAGAAGATCTTAGAAAAATTTATCTTTTAAATGAATAAAACATTCAGAAATATGGTTAAAGGCAAAATCAAAAATTCTATTATTCTTTCCAGAGTAAAGATTCTCAGAAATGAACTCATTATGGAATATTTTGTTCTAGAATAATTGCGTTTACTAAGAAATGATTATCATGGAAAAGCAGTTTCAGGCAAAAAGAAAAAGATAAGTTTTTGAATTATTCTTCAATCTATTTCTTATTAAAACACTAAGTTTAATTGCATGAATTATTTAAAAGGTTTAGTAACAATGAATATTGTTTTATAAAGAAATGTTTTGAATATTTATAAAACATTTAAGGAACATATTCAACAAAAATCAACTTTCAAAGAGTTAAATTCTTAGTAGTTCGTTTATAAAACTAAAAAAAAATTAATTTACATAACATTAATATTATTCTTTTAGGTAATAGCAAAGTAATGATTAAAGCACTTTATTTGGTTATAACTCTATGTACTAGTATTTCTAATAATTGATAAGTACTATCAGTTTACTTTTATTATAGATTAAAATTATATTCATAAAATTATTAATATTAAACATTTATTTGCATATATAAAAATTTAATTAGTAAAAACTCAATTTACTTTTATTTAGAAATTATAAAATTCATTTCAATTATTTTCTCATTTTATTTTATAAGTATACAAATTAAATGCATACAGTTTATTAATCATTATAACTATTATTATGAATATTTAAAAAAATCTTAATATAACTTTCCCTAATTCAGTATGTTCAAAAGACTAATTTATCTAAATTTTTGAAATTGGAAAATATATTTTGAATCATATCATATATTATCATAATATATCATATTTTGGATTTTTTTTTTTTTTTTCAAATTTCAGATATAAATCAAAACTTTCAGATATCGAAGAAAGATCAGAATTTTTCGGAATTCGCTCCATGTGAAAACACACAATCAAATGCCAACAATATATTGATTTAGTATTTTCTAACTAATTACGAACTAGCATATTTTATTAGGCTTTAATCAGTGGTTACCAAAATAAATCGTTTTATTTTATTTTGGCAAATTTTATTTTAAAAAATATCACGATTATTTATATTGAAAATAAGAAAATAGACTCATTGCATTTCAACACATTTAAGTAAAGATTGAAGACACATTGAAGTAAAGAAGCCATTGATTTCAACACATTGAAACTCAAGATAATTCATTATTTTAAACCTTTACACATTTGAAGATAACATATTTGCAAAAAAAAAATCAATCTAATATTTTTGTTATACAACTACAATCAAAATAAATAAAAACAAATTAAATTCCTGGTATGAAAATAATAAATTAAATCCAAACAATATAACAATAAAGATTAGTAAAAGGATAATTACCATCCGCTAACGGGGAATTACAAAATTTGGTATCAGTGTGTGTATTTTCAGTGTCAAAAATATGTTTTATGTAAAAAATTCAAACAGAAATTTTTCAAGAATTTAATGCAGTAATCAACTTAAATTGAATTAGGTTCTACATACAAATGTTTTGCAGTCTATTGTTAAACTTATAATATTCAATTTAATGAAGTTTTATTTAAATCAAAATGTAAACATTAATAACAATAAAATATAGATTCAAAACAGTTTGGATTAATAAAGTAATGAATTATGGAAATGGATAAACTGGAAGGCATTTTTCCTCATTAAATTTAGCTTATATTTCATATAACTATCATTATTAATGAACAGTTATAATTTGTTCAGATTTATACGGTATGTTTATAATAGATCAGTGTTTATGAATTAATTTATTTTATGAACCTCGTTCTATTGTAGTGAGTTTTATAGCAGGAGAGTTATAATTCATAACTCTTAAGCATTAAATAAAATTTATTTTAGTAGTTAAGTCTTGAATGAAACTGTAATTTAGCTCTTTTGATAATAAAACGACCAAATCCAAAACATGTTCTCGGTTCTATTTAAAAAATAATTTGGAATAATTTTTTTAAATCTTGGATTGCTCTGAAACACCTTAAAAATATCTGCATTCCAACTTTTTGATTATGGTATCATTGCAAATGGATAACATTAATATATTCATCAGAAGAAAAGAAATATTTTCAAGTGTTTAAAGCCATTTGTTATTATTAATTGTTTAATGAATAATATCTTTAATTTTACTCACATGAACGCAGGTTAAGTAAGGTCAATCAGAATAACAAAATTAGGATTAAAAGATAAATATGATGCTCAGTTTATTGAGTACGTATTGTTGTTTTAGAACTAGTATAAATAACCTATACAAAATTTCTATCATTTTAAATCGTCAATATTGTTCATGATATTGTCAAAACAGAAAAAATATGCTCTTTAAAACTTTGCTAAACATTTTTCTTTCTTGAGATCTCAATTTCTCATAATATTATTAAATGGCTCATACAGGAAAGAAAAGGAATATCTTTACTAACTTTAATGCATGATCCTTTTTCCAACGTTACTGTATGTGCATTTTAATTTTGAAAATACTCATTTTAAATTAGTTGTCCATGAATTAAAAATACAGTAACTGTGAAATTCGTAATTAACGTAACAGAACTAACGAGTTCTTGCTTAAGCACAAGCAACATTAAATGATAGAACCAGCTTAATCTACAACAACAGATTTTAACAAGCAACTCATTTAGACACCAACAAAAAGCTTTCAGTTGCATTCAAACGTTAAAGCAATTCTTAAGCTGTCTTTGTTAAGTGACAAGAATTTTTCAGCAACTAAAACTTATTGTGTCACCAAGATTACTATGATAAACCTTAAAAACAAACAAACCTTAAAGGAATGCCTCCGATGTAATACATACCAACTTTTCTTTGCTAAAAATCTCTAATTGTCAAATTTTGTTCAGTGTTATGCATAAATGTCGGGCTCGGGAAGAGATAATTGAATGAGGGGGCAACTGAAAATGCATTTCGTCCTTAATTAAAAGCATCACCCTGACAGGAGGCGCTAGCGACCCCTTCAAGAGCCTGCGTGCCGTTTGTCATCGAGGTTTTAATTAGGGGTTTCGGAAGAATGCTAATTAGTGAAGCTCTGTTTGCGCTCTGCCACAAAACACAGAACAGGGGAAATAACGGAACAAAACTGAAAGAGCTTACCGATAATCGGGGTTTGATTTCTTAGGTTTTCGGTTGCTTGTCGACAAACCGCATTGTCGTTCACTTGAAAGTTCATTTTTGCTTCGCATTGAGTTCATTTTTTGTTTAATTGCCTGCGATGAACTTGGAGTTAAATTACCAAATCTAATAAAATTGATTTGGAAAGCCTTTTAAATCAAGTGGTATTCTTCTAATGATGACATTTTAAAAAAATAGGAAGAAATATCTAAAGATAATGTCTTGATTGAGTCAGACTTGAAAAGAGAAACTATAGTTTAATTCCTTACAAAAATCGTTAGATTTAACAAAGAATTTCAAATTAACTTTGGTTACAAAGGTGGGAATATAAACTGTCTGATTAAATTGTCTGTCTGTAAGTAAATTAGTATTAATATTCCAAATATGACTTTTAATATTTGTTATTGTTTATTTTAGCAAAAATTGTAATCAAGATAGAGAATCTATAGTTGAACATAGAAACATAGTTTTTCAAACATAGTTCTTGAAAGAGAAACTATAGTTTAATTCCTTTGATAAAGACTTTTGAAATAAATAGTGTTTAAAATCAATACAGGATATTACGAGACAAAAAATCGTTAGATTCAACAAAGAATTACAAAACTTTGGTAAACTTTGGTAACAAAGATGATAATATAAACTTTCTAATCTATGTAAATAAAGTATTGATATTCATAATATGAATAAATATCTTAATTTTATTTTATTTAATTACATACATTGTTTATTTTTAAATCTTATAAAACCAATTTGGAAATTTTAAATCAAGCATTAGTTTTTTAGAAAAAAAGAGAGGGTTACTTTTCTCTAAAAAGCTAATTTGATTTAGTCAGAAGGCAAATAAGCAATAAGGCTCTGATTTTTAAAGTTTTCAAAAATTTCAAAAAAGTCTTATTTATTTTTAGTTAAGTTCAAAATTTATGTGTTAGATTCAACAAAGAATTACAAGTAAACTATTTTGATGGTTTATGTTAATATCTTGAGCAAATATGTGATCATTTTTTTTATTTTATCGTAAATAGAAAAATACCTTTTATTGATCAAGTTAAATAAATAATTAATTCAAATATCAGTTGGGAAAATGTTGGTTTTCACTAAAAAAATAATAGTTTTATTCATTTTTGCTAAACAAATAAACAAATGTTTAATTAGCAAAAAATGTAATTTTAAATGTTTTATTTTTACTGTTCAATTCTAAAAATATTGAAAAGAACTAGAACCTAGAATTTTTAATATACCTAACCAAATTCTAAAAGCTGTTTTTTCATCTAGAAAAATGGTTTTAAAAATGAATATCATTATTTAAAATATATTTTTAATAATGTGATATAAGCTGTAGGTGATGCATTTGAATATATTTAATTTGTAATTTGTTATATTTAATTTTGTATCAACAGAATTTAGTACATAATTATAATGCTTTAAGTTGTAATTATAAACAGCTATTTTCAATACAAAATTAAATAAATATAAAAATATATATTAATTTCAAAATTAATTTTAATTTTAATACATTTTAATGCAAAATTAAGCTTTTATATTTCATTGTAAAATTAGGTTTAATTTACCTTTTACTTAATTTATTTTATTTCATGACACAAACATGTATATTCAAGTTTTTAATTGGAATTATTCTTAATAAATGTGTTAAAAGCTGGGAACTATTTACTTAAGAATCCTTTTAACAATGAAAACTAAATCTTAAAATACTTCAATATTTACAGTATTTTATTCAGTATATTAGCATTAATTCTAAAGATTGCAACGTTAATCTTCATAGTATCCTATCAAAGAAAAATATCTTAAAGATGTGATGACAAAAAAATTTTAAGGTGTACTCGTTAAGTTTAATAAAAATACAAAAACAATGTCATGCCTGAATGTATGAAATTTTCTCATTTGTAATTTACCATTATAGCTCAACCAGCCCTTATACAGATATTTTTATTGTATCTGCGCTTTTTCTAATTTTCATGGCTCGTTAAACTTCTGCAGTTGTAAAAAAAAAAAAATAAAGCTTAATCAAACAAAAAAAAAAAAAAATGGAAGAATCTTTTCTTTACTTAAAATCTTCACCTGCAGAGGTCAAGTTATACTTTAATGAATTATTTGAAATGAAAACAATAAATCGAGTTATATTTCATCTAATTAACTGAAAAATATTATACTTTAAAGGAGTAATTTTTACAACGGAATACGGTGTGAATGAGAATTGTCTTGAAAACTTTGATACTCAATAACAACTGCAAGAAATAACATAAGTTATTTGTTTATAAATGTAACATCAACAAAATGTTTTTTTTTTTTTTTTATGAAAGAGGTTTTTTGTTGAGTTTATTTTTATTAATTTAACCGTAAAAGAAAAATTAATCAAGATTCACTGATGATTTTATTTGAATCAAACATAATTTCAAATTGCTTAACATTTAAAAACATCCAACATAATACCGTTAGTCACAAGCTTAAAATCAAGAGATAATCCCATTTTGTCAAAATATGCCTCAACATATCTTTATGAATTTTTGCTCTTTGAACTGGGATTCTTACCTTTAAATCGTTGATGTATCATCCACCAAAGTACAGTACATAAGGTTTTAAAAAACATAAAACAAAACAAATCACAGAGCACGGCATCTTTAAAATGAAATTATACTTTTAAATGTTATCAGCAACTGTTGATTAAATCTTCAGCATTTCTTTACAGAATAAAACTGTTTCTTTTAAGCAAATATTTATACGCTATGGGCTGCTCAAGCGTTATAACAGTTATTCATGCCAGGTTTTTGTGAGCGTCAGAGTCTTGGAAATAATTATAATCTTGCAGATGGTTAAAAATGTTATCCTTAGGCGAATCAACTGCAATTTTTGAATAACTACAGAAGCACATGACATTAAAACTTATTTATTTAAACATGTTTTGTTTATTAATATGAAAGTAAAAACCTTCTTCAAAGAGTGTCCTATATCTTGACACATAAAGGATACAAAGAGAAAAGTCCTGGAGGAAAAATTTATCGAACCAAAAAGCAAATAAATAAAAACTATTGTTACATGCAAAGAATAAGCCGTGAAGGCGAAAATGACACAATGAATCCTTATACTGACTTTAAACATACTATCAACAAAGAAAATGAAACATAGCGGAAACACCAAGTCCGAATTCGAGTGATTTAAATTCTCTTTTTACCAGCAGCTGATTGGAAATGGCCTTGGACTTCTTCCAAATGGATTTCTTTTTGATGGTATTTCTGGTATATTTTCTGATATCCGCAAGTAGCTGTGGACAATTTTTATTTTATTTTATTTTATTTAAATTTGACCTGTTAATACAATCGGATGCCTGTTGTAATTCTTTAAAATTTGACCGTCTATCTCATGGATTAGTGGCACGCAGATGAATTTGTTATTACATTTAAGAATTTTGTTAGCGAAAAAGTCATTATTTAAATTTGACATCTTAATGCAATGTGATGCCTGTTGTAGTTCTTTAAAATTTGACCGTCTATCTCATGGATTAGTGGCCCTCAGATGAATTTGTTATTACATTTAAGAAATTTCTTAGTGAAAAGTCATTAATTTTAAGTCATTATTTAAATTTGACCTGTTAATGCAATCTGATGCCTGTTGTAGTTCTCTAAAATTTGACCGTCTATCTCATGGATTAGTGGCCCTCAGATGAATTTGTTATTACATTTAAGAATTTTCTTAAGGAAAAAAGTGATTAATTTTAAATTAATGACTTTAATTACTTGTAATATTTTCAAAGAGGATCTTTAACCAATATCTATGCAAATTTCTTTTTTTTTCTTTTTTTTTTTTTTTTTTTTGTTATTCATCCAGTTTTCCGAAGTGATCCAGTATTTTTCTATCATTTCCAAAGGCATGCACAGTGATTCAGTATTACAGAATCCAATCATTAAATATGCGCTAGGTAGTACTATGCTATTATAATGTAATCATTCATAAAATTCTTGTATTTTCAGTACTCCAAAAACTCCACTCGTTAAAAAGTGCAAGTTTCGAAAAGTGGAAGATTTTTGAATCATTATAATACCAGTTCAGAAAGACCTTAAAGAAGAATTGAAACAATTGGCAGTATATTCTTTTTGCCTAAAATTATTCCATATAAAATATTGTTTCACTTATTAATCATAATAATAGATAATAATTATTAAAAATAATCAAATTTTACATGTGGAGTAAATAGCTAGGGAGTAGATATTCCTTTATTAAAGTAAAACAGATGAAGTATCGCACAAACTCAGATAGATTATTTTTTAAAGAAATGTTCCGAAATTACTTGATTAAAGTATTTTAATACTTTTGAAGATGTTATGCATCATCTTTTCGAATTTATAATTTTTTAAACTAAAAACTATTGTAAAAATACGTTTTCAAATAATGAATAAATAAATGCTTAAACAATTGTTAAGTATTTTTTAATGTAATTGGCGATAGATGGCGCCACCTCCGCAGAAATGTAATGAGGTGTGACCGCTACGACGGGGACTCTAAGTAAAAACAAGGATAGGTGTAAGGAACGAAGGTTGGTGATGGCGAGCGATGGCTATAAAACGTATATAAAAATGTTATTAAATATATATATTCAATTTTAAATCACAGAGTCGTTTTATTTAATGAAAAGGAAGAAAAACGCTATATATATATATATATATAAGTTTTTTTGGATGAAACCTTTATAGTTGTTTGTAACAATTATGTTGAATTGAAAACATTGCAGAACTAAAGAAAAACATCATTTATATGTTCTGCTGAAAATAATAATTTTTATACTAATATTTATAGCAATAAAGCATTCAAATAATTCTGTTATTATTTGAATGTAGTATAAACATATGTAAATTTATCAGTATAAAAATTTCATCCGATGTTTTTATCCAATAAAAAAAAAAAAGCATCATAGATCAGGTTAAAAAACCGAATCTACAGTATAAATTTTTGCACTTTAAATACAAATACAATAAAAGACAAGAAAAAAGTTTGAATGTAATAAATAAGCCACTGGTCGTCTTTACAACATCTGGCGAGTTCCATTAACTAAGCCCCAACCATATTTTCCAGGGAATGTAGCAACAAACGGATAACACACTTCATCAAGGTTCAATCAATTCAATCCACAAGGAAGGCAACCAATATAGGAAATGCAACAACACGAGATTATTTCCCGCTTTCAGTCGAAGAAACTACGGGGGTGGGTACAATAACACTCGTTCTCCGAATCCGAGAAGCAATTTTCCTGACAAGCAGCTGAAGGTACATATGGATGGACAAAACATTTCCGTTGTTCGTGACACGTTTTAGATGGAAAAGGAAGCCACATAAAAATCCTCAAGTTAGCCTATTCCTGAATAGGAGGACAAACAACGCCTCCTATAAAACTGAAATTAACGGCAAGACGAAGAAGACGTTGTTCAAAATGTTTAGTTTTTAAATAAAAATAACAAATTTTTCTTTTTAAATTAATACTATTAGTTCACACTCTCCCTATATATATCTTGTACAAATTTGCAATCGTTAATAAAATACTTTTTATTCATCTACTCAAGTTCAAATACATTTTTTTTGAACTTGTAGTCGATGATACTTGATGTTAATACAGTTTTTCAAATATTAATTCATTAATTAAATTTAATTAATTAATTTCATTTTTTTTTTAGATTTAAGTTGCATGTATCTACCAATAGATGGCGTCAGATGTAAGAGTAAAATTTCAACTTAAAGTAGAAATCGACTTTACAATTTTTTTTTTTTTTATATTACTTGTTAATATATAGCTAGACAAATGCGATAAATATATATGATGTGGATATATATGATTTTAAATTACACATTTTAAATGGAAAAGGAAGCAAACAGAAAATTCTGAAGTTAGCCTATTTCTGAATAGGAGGGACAAACAATGCATCCTATAAAAATTGAAATTAACGGCAGGACGAAGAAAATGTTGTTCATAGGGCTGATAGGTTTAAAAATTAATAGTTTTTAAATAAAATAACAAATTTGTTCTTTTTTTTCCTAATATTCTTAATTTCTCAGGAGATCAAAAAACCCAAATATAAATGAGATAAATATACTACTGTGTCCAAAAAGTAAGACCAATTTTCAATTTAAAATTCCCAGGGCTTACGGAATTTCAATTTTTTTTTTTTAGGTTGCTGGCACTGTCCTTAATATCTGTGTGAAATTTGACGTTAAAATATTCATTATTGTTTGAGTTACGGTTGCATGTTCGTGAGACGCTGAAACTAATTTCGGCGATTTTGGCATAAGGTGGAGTACTTTGAAGGCGATGAAATAAATTTTGAAGAATAAATAAAGCGTTTTTGAAAAAAAAAAATAATTGCTCTTACTTTTTTTGGGCACAGTAGTATGACGTGAATATATATGATTCTAAAAGACACATTTTAGATAGAAAAGGAAGCCACATAAAAATCCTGAAGTTAGCCTATTCCTGAATAGGAGGGGCAAACAATTCATCCTATAAAACTGAAATTAACGGCAGGACGAAGAAAATGTTGTTCATAGGGCTGATATAAAACCTATCAGATTAACAGCTTTTAAATAAAAATAGCAAATTTGTTCTTTTTTTTAATTCCTACTATTAGTTCTCTCTCTCTCTCTCTCTCTCTCTCCCATATATATATATCTTGTTTAAATATTCAATCGTTAATAAAATACTTTGTATTCATCCATTCAAGTTGAAATACATATTTTTGAACTTGTAGTGGATGACACTTGATGTTAATACAGTTTTTTCAAATATTAATTCATGAATTAAATTTAATTAATTAATTTTAGTTTTTGTTTGATTTAAGTTGCATGTATCTACCAATAGATGGCGTCAGATGTAAGAGGAAAATTTCAACTTAAAGTAGGAATCGACATTAAATTTTTTTTTTTTTTATATTACTTGTTAATATATAGCTCGAGAGGGCAAAAAAAAATACATACAAATGCGATAAATATATATGACGGGGATATATATGATTCTAAAAGACACATTTTAGATGGAAAAGGAGGCCACATGAAAATTCTGAAAATTCCTATTCCTGAATAGGAGGGGCAAACAACGCGTCCTATAAAACTGAAATTAATGGCAGGACAAAGAAAATTTTGTTCATAGGGTTGATAGGTTTAAAAGATTAATAGTTTTTAAATAAAAAAACAAATTTGTTCTTTTTTTAATATATAGCCGAGAGATCAAAAAAACTCAGACAAATACGATAAATACACAAGGCATGGATATATATGATTCTAAAAGTATTTTTATTTATTTAAAAACTCTTTAATTACATATGGTGTAGTTGCTTTCAACAGTTATCTTATAATAAAATATATCAAGGGCTAATGTTTTGAAAATAATTTCAATTATTTACATGGTTTAATGTATGTACGTATTTATTTATTTTCTAATATAACTGGCAAATACTTAGACAGTGAACTTTTTTATGCCATAAGGGCTGCACCGACGTTACTCAGGAGGACTACGCAGGAGGCGTGTGTAACTTGAAGGTAAGCCACGGACGCCGAGTAACAATGACCCCGCAACGCTCTACGATTATATTAAGCCGGGAACTACGGTTTAAAGTGGATTCCTCTACAAACATCCATGGCACCGCCGGGACTCGACGCGAAACCTGTGGTACCGAGCACCAGAGCGGTTTATATTTATGTATCATATTTCAATTAATGGCATTTGTTTTCATTTGGAGCAGCATAGTGTTTTCTCACTGCGTTTTTGACCTAGACTAATTCTGTCCTAAATTTCTAATAAATCTGTAGGCCAGAAAATCCTTCCTTTCGATTTGAAGAAAAGGATGGTGATCTTAAAGCCCCTAGATGTCTTGCTTTAAAGTATGATTGTCCCATGGGAAAATAGTTGTCCTTTCTAAAGAAGTCGACAAGTTTCTCGAGCTTATGAACGAAACATGAACCATGAACGCCCAGTATATCTGGGGGATACCCTTTCATAACCTAAACCTTTCATTAAACGGTTATTTGAAATTAAATAATAGTTGTTCCTATTTATCGATGGTAAAAATTTATTATAACATGCCTATGAATTATAAGTTTCCACAAATTTATTTTAGGCAAATGTAGAGTTTACAGCTATTTTTTTAATATTTATGGTATTTAAACATTGTAGAAAAGATTTATATATATGTTGATATCACATTTTAATGAAAATCGATAACTAAATGCACAATATGAGAATTTTTATGAACTGAGAGATAAGACGGAATTTTTATAAAAATTTAAAATTTAATTATTTTTAATCAACAGTTGTTATTTAATTAGAATTTTTCAGTAAATTTGACATCTTCTATAGGATTTATAAACATTTATTCACTTCTTTTTGCAGTACAAAGAATACAGTTATTCAAAACATAAGTTTTCATAGCTTTTAAGTCAAGTTGAAACCATTTGTAATAACTGTTCAAATGTGCTAAAGCCTTTCAATATACTAACTTTTAAGACTTATTACATCTGAGTTTATGGATTGATTCACAATAATGCATAAAAATATATCATTAAAACTTAAAATTAGCAAAAAAAAATTTTAATTAGTCCGAGACTTTTTTTAACATGCAAAACTGAACGATTATATAACAGCTCGAATTAAAATGCATATTTAATTTTTCATTTAAATGTTAAAGAAATCATAACAGTTTTACAAAAAAAAATTATTTTCTTGCCTGTGTTATTGCTTTTAATCTTTTTCTTTTAGCAATCTTTTTTTCCATTTCATTGCTAATAGATATATTGTTACAGGTTTAAGATAAAAATATAATTCAATTTATAAAAATTTTTTACCTATGGAACAAATCCATTTTTTTTTTTTTAATTGGATTTGGATTCATAAAAATCAATAAATTATCATTAATAATTTTTCTCAAGTTTCTAATTAGAGGTATAAAAACTTAAAATATTAATTAATTTCTGAAAAATTTGTGAGTCGGTTAAAAGTTTTCAAAAATAATACAATCTTGAATGATAGTTAATTAATAGTTTATTTTAAAAATATATTATTTACTCGGTATTCTTTTAATTGCATATTAAACTATTATAAAGTGGCTTGTTATTTTAATAAAAGTTAATTATTATTTAATTATGCTAATTAAATATTATTTAATTAGCATTGGGATATGACAAGTATAAAAATCAATCTATAAGAAAATTGAATTAACAAAACTTCTCCAAACATTAAAAGTCAATTATAATTAATTGCATTGCATACTAATTTAAAATTTTCTTTTTATAAAGATAACTTTTACATTTCTTTTTATTTTAATTTGATATATTTACAACGTAACGAGATTTTCATTTGATTAAACTTTGTCTAACTATTATGCCCTAATAAGTATTAATGTGAAAACTTGCAAACTTACATGAGTTGTTAATTATTATACTATTCATAAAAATAAAATTTATTTGAAGCATATAAAAAAAGATGAATAAAACAATTATAAACGCTTAAAATATAATGCATTCAACAAAATTTAAAAAAATTTAAATCATATGTAAAATAAAAGTATATAATATAAACTTTAATTTTAGTTTGATATCAATAAGAGTTTAAATTTAAATGTTGTAAATTATTCTTAAGAACACACTAAGAGGGAATTACCATCAAAACATACTAAAAAAAAATCACTTTACAACAAACTGAAAATATCTTTGATTTATTAAAAAATAAGCAATTTTAAATAACACGAAAATAAAATCTTCTCTGATTTTTTTCGCATTAAAAACTAAAATTCTGTAATTCTAAAATATTGAAAACAACTATTAATATGTTGATTAATATTAAGATGAAATAACTATTAATTTATTAACGAAAATTATTATTAAAATCATGATCAATTTAATTTCTTACTTATTATTAACAATAGTGAACAAACGCAGAAAAAGTATACATATTTTTTTAAATGTCTGATGCGTATTTGTCAATAATAACAATTTAAACAAAAGAATATTGCACTTAAGAGTATATATATATAATTATATGACAGTCAATGATAAAAATCACTTCGTTTGACAGCAATGAATTAGTTGCTTCAAAAACATCAACATCCTGTACATCAAAATAGTCTTAAATTGATATATTCGTTCAAAAAGTTGAACGGATCATTTCCTCCTTATTTCAATTGAATCTACAATTCCCATAGAATTCAATGGAAAGGTAATCGCACATGAATTTATCTTCCATGCGATTCGTATTCGTGTTCATTCTATTTACATTGGATGGATATACCGACCAATGTAAACGTTGAATATTCTCAGCCAAATGCGTCTTTTAAACATTTAGGTTATTCGATAAAGTCCGGGTACAATCATCAGCATCGATATATCCAAAACACTTTATTCCACCAAAGATTCTCCATTTATGTAGAATAGTATTATCTAGTATTTCTCAATTTAGGTGTTATAAACTAAATCTTAAAGAATTAACATTAATAATCTTTGCATGAACTTTTCTTTTCTAGAAATTCGTTGATTTTTATATTAAAAAAAAAACATAATTGAATTTTTGAAATCCTAAATTTTATTGGTTCATTTATGTACCGTTATTTGTTGAACTCATATGTTTTAACATATTTTAAATTTCAAAAAAAAATTCCTTTTTTTTTTCATGCCTATAATTCACCGTTTTGTGAATTTGATTTTTCAATACTTAATGACCCATTAAGTTATTAACATATTTTTTAACTTATTTTCAACTGAAGAAAACTTCAAAAGCACTCTAAAATTATTTAAACTGCATTCATTATTCCTTATTGTATATAATTATAGATAAAAAAAACGACCTATTTTATGTCTATAATAAATGGATTCAATAGCAGAGGCTTATTAAATTTAATGCTCTTAGAAAAATAAATATGTAAAAACTTCTATAAAAAGAAATAAAATAAATAAAAGTTTATATACATTTCTCAACTTCAACCACAACATTTCGACACTTGAAAATTTTAATAAAATTTTAATAAAGACTTATTTTAAACTTTCAAAAATAATTCTTTATTTATAAGCATTTCGTTTAGAGGCATTAATTAACAACTTCCATTTTTTTTAATGAATTAAAATCTTAATGTCTTAAATTTTAATACACGAAAATTGTATTTCAACACCACAACGAAATCTTGATAAGCTAAAATTAAGAACAAAAGAAAATGTGTTTCATTGATTATCAGAAAACTTCAAAAGCACTCGTAAAGTTGCTTAAACTGTATTCATTATCCCTTATTATGTTATATACAAGGTCAAAAATGCGTATTTCAGCAGAAATGTTATTTTATGCCTTTAATAAATGGATTCAACTGAAGACGATTGTCAAATTTAATGCTCTTAGAAAAGTAAAGTAAAGATTTCTAAAAAGGAAAAAAATAATAAAAGTTTATCTATATTTCGCAACTTCAACCAAATTTCGGCAATTGAAAATTTCAATAAAGACTTATTTTAAATTCACGAAATACTTAAGAATAAGGAATCATTTTTGAGAGACATTAATTAGCTACTTCCATTTTAATATAATTAAAATTTTAATGTGTTAAATTTTAATGCACGAAAATTGTATTTCAACACCACAACGAAATCTTGATAAAGCCAAAATTAACAGAAGACAATTTGTATCATTCATTATTAATTGAATGGCATAAGTGATGCTTGAAACATTGTCATTACCAACCGTTATAAAGCAGAACTTCACTTGAAACATGCGAGGAATTAGAAAATATAGGCGAGATTCCGAAGATAAACTGCGTTTAATTGGATGTGCCAAAGTATATTAATGAGTTATTCCAAACTCCACGCACCACACGAAAAGTTTAGTTGAAATTAATTCCACTGGGAGAAAAGAATCATTGACAATTTATGATGCGGAAATTCGCTCAGCGGCCAAGTATTGAATTCACAAAGAATTTATCCGTCGCACCACCTAAAAGTCCTATGCTTTCAACCAGGGTTTTAAGCGAATGCCTTTTGAATGTTTATGAGATCAACAAAGTTTTACGCAGTCAGTCCGGAACAGTTTTATGGGTGACTTTCTAGTATGTCCAACAGATTTACAAGGAATTCAGCATTCATTAAGACCCTATTTCTTGCAGCCAGAATAAAGTGCAATTTATTTTCTGCTTTTATAGTATTCAATGTGTGTTTTAATTCTTTTCGATTCTTGCTTGCTTTAGGATCGATTTTTAAAAAAAATGCATCTGAGTTAAAAGTGTTTTGAAATCAGAAAATTAAAAATTTTGAGCAATAAATAATGGAGAAAATCATGATCATGCTAAATTTTAACAAACTAAAATTATATTTCAAAATGAATGAAATCTTGATAATCTAAAATGAGGAACAGAAGAAAATGTGTTTCCTTCATTAATAATTTAATGCCATAAGTTTATTCATTATTGATTTAATTATTTATTCATTTTAATTCATTTGTTTTATTCATTATTAATTTACTTAGATGATCATCTAATTAAAATTGCAAAAGTTTATGAAGGAATAACTAAAAAGAAGGCTTTTTAAAATTTGAAGCACAGTTCTAAAAAGCCATTGATAACAAACATCAAAGATTATCATAGACTACTAGTTTTAAAATTATTACAATCTGATACGATCTTGAAGTATAAATGATACTGATAAGTGATCAATAATATACATATATCAATTAAATCTTTAATAAAATACACTCATTGTAATATTTGTTAACTTTATGTGAAAATATTCTCAGTATCTATTATTTAGCTATTTTTTTCACTAAAACATTATTTATATATGATATTTAGTTATCTAACTTAACATCTATTCTTGAAAAGATACGCTGGAGACGAAAACACACACAACATTGTTCAAAACAATGTTATTTCTGAATAATTGTATATTAAGATTTAATCTTCAAGAACAATGATATTGTACATTTATTTAATCTTATTAAACTCTCGCATTTAAAATACCTTTAATGTTGAATACAAAATTAAAGAATGATTTCAATGATATCTACATCACATCATATGAATTAAAATAAAAATTCGTTTTGACTATAGAAATAATGCAAAATGAATGGGCATTTAATTCAAATAAAATATTTGTATAAAAATCGTGTTTATTTCATATGTAAGTAAATTTATTTTAAATAAAATGGTCTTTGTTAGAAACTTTAAATTTATTGTATAGCAATTTAAGTAAATAATGAAAACTGTTACTGTAAAACTTTTCAATATTCGTATAAATAATATTAATAATTTATTTCCTTCTAAAGAATTCAAATAGAAGGATTAAAATTTATAAATGAATATGTCTTGCTGTAAAAATATATTCTTTCATAAAGAAGTTTTAAACAATCCTTTTAAATATATTCAGTATTATAAAATAATTGAGAAAACAAATTCAAAGCAATTCATTTCAGAAAATATATATAACAATTCTAAATGAAGAATATATAAAATAATTCAATGTTTTTTAATCCCTTATTTAAATTTTACACACACACACACACTATATATATATATATATACCGGATGATTATAAAAATTACTTTCTCGATATTACTCCTAGCTATCATACCATTCACAGAACTTGAATGGAATATTTTCACTTGAATGGAACTTATGGTTTTAGGTATTTTGCGGTATGCGGACAAAATCATATGAAAAACAACAGATAAAATTTAACAGTTACAGTTACAGTAACGCGATTTCGAAAACTTGAAATGGCAGCACCTACCTTCTTATTGGAATGTGATCTTCCTAGTGCAAAACCATAAATGGCGTTGGAAAGGTACCTGCAATTAAAAGTACCTGGGGTTAGACTATGAAGAAAAGTAAAAACGGTAAAAAAAATACAGAAATCAACAGAAAGCAAAACATTTTAATGTGTTTCACAGATTTCCCAAGAGACGTCATTCACACATGATGACACTACGCATACAGCGGAGGGTGTACAGCACTGAAACAAGCACCATGGCAAGAATAAACATGGCACT
Source organism: Caerostris extrusa (assembly GCA_021605095.1). Classification (NCBI taxonomy): domain Eukaryota; kingdom Metazoa; phylum Arthropoda; class Arachnida; order Araneae; family Araneidae; genus Caerostris; species Caerostris extrusa. Next base: position 23,451 of record BPLR01017594.1, on the reverse strand, counting down.
GAGGCATGTACCATGTTGAACATGACATCTGATGTCATATTTCAAATCAGATATAGTTTGAGGATTATGCTTTAGATTTCAGGTATTCCCACAGCCACATTGAAGTGAGAACTGGGGATCTTGGTGGCCACTGAATCGTGAAATGGCAGGAGGCAATTCTGTCGCCAAACATTATTGTCATTAAACATGCCTGTCACAGGCATTACTGTAAATTAAAATATAAATGGTATTAGTCTAAATTTTTTTAAACATTTAGTAAAAGGCAGCCCACCCCAACTATAAGTTGATCTCAAATTAACTTAGCATAAATAAAAAAATTTATCTTTTACAAAACATTTAATCTCGTCCAGCTAAAGACATGATAGTCCAATCGCAAACAAGTTTGTTTTTCATGATTTTTATTCATTTAGCTTAGAATACACTCTAAATCTTACAGTAGGTTAAGTGCTTGAACAAATAAATGCATTGCAAATATATATCCATTTCTATAGAATAACATTTGTAATTAAAAGAAATCGATTCAAATTGGAAAGTCGACTCATAATTTTTATTTTGTCGAACATTAGTGGGCATCATGTTCATTTATACATTCCATGAACAGCCCGCTGACGGAGAATCAGGGGTTAAAATTGGCTTTTGAGAAGATGTTTATTGGTAACTGTCCTACATTTGTAGGTTACTATATATGAGGGAAAACCCAGATATTTCCCACCAAGCAGCCTGAATATCGATTATTTGGTTTGGTTTGTCGCTCTACTTTCAATTTTTGCACACTTTAGGTTAATTAAACTGGGACCTACAGTTTAACATGGATTCCGATCCACTAACAAACATCCCTGCCAGCGCCAGGATTTGCACCTGAAGCCTGTGGTATTAAAGGCCAGAGCGCTATTAAATTGGCCATCAGACCCCTGAATATAATATCGATGAGAGACGCTTTAAACACGGTTTCGCGACTAAGCAGCGGATTCAAAAACTGGGCCTATCTGAATATAACAATGCACGTTATTGCACAACGTATATTTCGTTTTCAAGATATTGAAAATTATCAACAACGACGTTACATTAATGATAATTGTATATATCTATTATATAATAATTCTGTTTCACTTATTTCTTTTATTGTAAATTCTTCTATACCTGATACATTTATACCAGCGCTGTAACTATACTGACTGCAAACTTAGTATGCACTGCTTTATCTCATGAAGTTCGACGCATAAATTGCTACAAGGCATGTTTAAAGAGTGTCGAATTCTACACTCGCTGTTAATTCCTCAGGGACTTTTCACATCATTTCCTCAACAATCACTAGATATTATCTAAAGCACTGAATTCGATGATTTTCTAGTAAATCAGTCTCCTTTACAATCGTCTTAGCAATGTACGCCGACTAAATAACATAGGTTTAACTATATGTTTTAAAACACTGTATAGTGTTTAACCAGCTGCTAGTTTTCAAACCTGCTCTTTGCAAAGTTGTTTTTTGTACGGTATATAAAAAATTCCATGAAACGCAAATTATGAATAAAAACTAATTTAAAAAAGAAAACAATAATTGCGCCAAAATAATATGCAATTCCAATTTCTAAACCATATTTATCTTGCTTTTCAGCCACCATACATCGGAAATGTCAAAAGAGAGCATTTGAAAAGGTTACGCCATATTGAAACAGGTTATGTCATGTACTACAACTTTAAATTTGTCAAATAAAGTATTGAAATCTTTACTAAAAATATAACATTGCAATAATAATTGTGGGAATTTTCGCACCTTATTGCACTTAATTTTTTTTCTTTTGCTGTGCAATGTGCTCCCAAAACTTTGCGTGTACTCAAAAGCCTGTTGGAGTCTTATAGGAAATATTTTTTAATCAAATCTTTTCATGGTTTTTGCGAGCACACATGCAACAGATGGCGCTCGCACGCACACACATATTATATATATATATATATAGCACATTTTGGCATTACCTTCATACTTCTTTTTAAAATATGCGAGATCTATTGATCCACACTTTTTGTTTTTCTGCAAACTTGTTAGACTAGTAGGAAATTAATTTATCTTTAGATATACTAATTTCTAATAACTTTTCGTGATTAACTTTTAAAGCACAACAAAAAAATTAATTTCTCATATTCATAAAAATTAAAGAAACAAATTTGTATAAAATATTTAAAATACAGTATTTTGTATTTCATAACCAGTATAAGCTAATTTTTAATATTTATGTTACATACGACGACAAAGTCCGTTGCTTCAAAAGCTCGGAATAACATTATTTAAATGGAATCAAAAGCTCAGAAAATTAATCATTTCCACCAGGTGACGTGTCAATCTCGTCACATTGAATTAATGAAGATCAAAGGTTCGAAAATGGCTAATAAATCAAACATCTTATTAGTTTCATTTCATGTAAACTTGAAAGAATCAATACTCCCAGGAATTCACGAGCATACTTATTCTAGAACTCGTTTAAATATGCATTTCAAGTTAATGAGCAGTATTTTGAAATTTTTTTTTTTCAAATATAGAGATAAGAGTTTGTATATTTTGACACAATGATTCGAAGATTAATTTTTCAATATTATAATTCATTTGCATCTTATTGGAAATTTGCAGATTCAATATAATTCTTAACCACAAGAAGATAAATTAAAAACAGTTTTAGTGCAGAGCAATATATTCTTAGAGTAATAATTTTTTCTACATAAAGTATTATAGAATGTTAATATGGAGAATGCATATTTTTTTAATTTATGTAATATATCTGTTGACTAAAAACCATTAACTTTTAATAGTTCATCGTCAGCACCTGTTTTGGCAAAATCAAGATTCCTCTTTCTGTCCATTTTTGAATAGATGTTCAGACGGAAGGCTTGCAATGCATTATTTCGATGCTTGCAATGCATTATTTCGATGCTTGCAATGCTTGTCGAACATTCATCAATGCCAGTTCAATATTCCAATATTTTTCAGTTATTCTTAATGAAACTTACTTAAAATGTGGTGCATTTGCAAGGCCATGGAATCAACTGCGCAATCCATAGCATTGCCTAGCAGTTGAGTTTAATTATATTGAACAAGAATCCATTTTTGTATTCTCTTTTAGAAGATGATTCTCAATGTTTTTAGCAAGTCAAGTAAAGTTTGGTATTAATGCTTTATAAAACATGATCTTGGTTGTTAAGTGAATGCATCATTTTTTAAATATGTTTTAGAAAATTGTAATTGAAATTTAATTCAAATGGAAATGTTTCTCTCATTGAATTAAATTGTAACGGATAATATTTTAAACACTAACATTTATTACTGAAAATGCACTAAATTATTCATAAATAAAATGTGTAATCTGAAAAAGATTTATAAGGATGAAAAGAATCATTATCACAATTTTTAGCCGCTTCAAAATAGCTCTTAAACATAAGTGAAGTATACCGTTTATATGAGAATTCTGGAACTAAAGAAACCGCATATATATTTTTTATCTGAAAAGTAATAAAAGCTATATGTCACTTTTTGACTTCGTGACATAAAACAGTTCTGACTAGTATCATCCTAGAAGGGATCGGAAGATAAAAAAATCTTCACTTTAAGTGAAAAGTTTCAGGTTTTATTTTTTGGTTCGGGGCATTTTTGGTTCAATTTATAGGATTTTCACTAGAACTGAAAATATATTAGCTTGAGGTGTGTTGCCATTGCCAAAATTCACAAATAAAAACTGTTGTTTCAATAAGATGTTATTCATCAGAATTAATTAAAAATAATTTACCTTAAATAGTATTCTCTCTAATTAAAATAAATTATTTTTGATGCAAATTTTTCAGAAAATTCACATAAATAATATTACAGTTAAATACTTATTTTTTAATTTGTAAATTAATATATATTCATTTTTTTGCATTTTACAGTTTTAATTTATACTTTTATTCTGTATTGGTATTATAAAATATTTAATGTTTCATCTAAAATCCTAGTTTACATACTTTCTATATAAAATAGGTTTATTTTATAAAATATAAATTATAGAATATTAAACTTTATTAATACACTTAACGTTTTTTTTTTAAAAAGAAAATAAATTGATTTACACTCATGTCCATAAATTAAGGATAATTTAGAATCACACAGAAATTGAACTCTAAAATAAAAATTTCACCTGTAGAATTATCACACACATCTTGAAGAAGAATATGTAAATTACAGGAAACCACCAGATGGCGCGGATAGTACGTCACAATGACGAGAGTGTAAGAGAGGGTATATAAGGAATGGTGGCAAAGAAGTAAAATTGTTCACAAGCGCTTTAAAAAGCCTTTCAGTGCAATAACCGCATAGTTATGGCACAAAGGAAGCATTTGGATGATTTTTTACGTGGTAGAATTATCGGACGACTGGAATGTGGACGTACCCAGCTGGAAGTATCCGAGGAACTTGGAATCGCCCAGAGTGTCATCTCCAGGCTTTGGCAACGATTCCAAGATGATGGTAATGTGAGTAGATGTTACAGCACAGGTCGTCCCAGCTACCGGTACGACAGTTTCAAGGCAGACCGTGTACAGACGCTTAGGGCACATTGGTCTATATGCTCGTAGGCTTGTCAGATGTGTTCCACTTTACCGCAACTCACTGTCGCCTGCGATTAACCTGGAGTAGAGAGCATGCATTGTGGACACCGCAACAGTGGTCTGGTGTGATGTTTTCCGACGAGTCCAGGTTTAGTTTGCAGTCTGATTCTGGCCGGACTTTCATATGGAGAGCGCCAGGTACCCGTTAACACCAAGAGAGAACACCATTGAACGATACCGTTACGGTGGTGCAGGATGGTTCGTTTGGGGAGGAATTATTCTTGGTTCCAAAACTGACCTGCATTTTCAGAGTGCAGTGATGACAGGCCACATCTATCGGGATGTCATTCTGGAACAACATGTACGTTTGTTTCGGGGCGCGATGTGTGCTGAATTTCTGTTTATGGATGACAACGCCCGTCCTCCCCGTGCAAACATTGTATACGAATGCCTTCAATTGGAGCATATCACCCGTATGGATTGGCCAGCATACTCACCGGACTTGAATCCAATAGAGCATGTGTGGGATATGCTTGGCCGACGAATTGCAGCCCGTCAACCCCCTCCCACCTGTCAACCGGAACTTCGGAGGGCATTGCTTGCTGAGTGGTGTAATATTCCCCAAGATCAGATTGATAATTTGATACTCTGCATGCCTAGGCGTTGTAAGGCCTGTATTGCATCGTCCGGGAGACATACTCCATATTAACCATTATACTAACCCTGTTATACTGCTTTTTTTGGTAAATAGGTTCTTTTTTGAAATTTGCTCCAGGGAGTAAAAATCGCAATTTTATTAATTATGTCAAACATATAGCGTCTTTTTTTATCTTTATCTTTTGTTTAATAAATAGACTTTACAAATAAGTCAAATTTTTTTTTGCTTCTGTCTCTTTCTTCACCTGAACTTCATTATCCTTAATTTATGGACATATGTGAATACGCATATGTACACTCGTCAGAAGAAATATAAACAATTAACGTATGCTTGTAAATATACACTAGAATTAAAATTAAAAATGTTTTTGTTTCCTTTAAATAATAAATAGACTCTTACAGATGAAGAATAATTTATGATACAAAGTTCAATTTTAAATAAATTCTTATAAAATATTCTTCAAATCATTTTAAAATATTAATGTTTAGATCCAACATTCAAATTTTAAAATGATTTAATAATTAAACATTATTATTAATATGATGAATCGTATGTTCATCTACAGCACAAGACCCAATCAATGCCAGCTTAACTTTGCTGTATATGCATGGTTTTGATATTGTTCTCTGAATTTGTCCTTCAACTTTACATGTTTAGGTATTGGCTTGCATCCTTCAAGAATGTGTGTTGGCCTTGAAACTATTGTAAAATATGTAATATGGGCCTTGAAACTATTGTAAATATGTAATATGGGCCTTGAAACTATTGTAAATATGTAATATGGGCCTTGAAATGATAGATTTTGAATTCGTGGTCCGAAATTTCCTAGCATCTTTGTGCTCATGATCGTAGTACTGCTAATCAAAGTCATCAATTGTTGAGCTTCTGGAAAGTTTGAGTGGATATGATATAAATTAGGCTCCTCAAAAGGTCCTGAAAAGGGACAGTCGCTTCGAACTTCCATCATAACAGTCATCGGCGATAGATGCTCTTGCCCAAAATATCTATCCAAAACTTCTGGGTTAGTTCAATATTCAATATTACAATATAAATTCTGTGTTAGTTCAATATTAAAAAATCCTAAACAGCCAAACTGCAGTATGCGACCAATTAAACCATTGTTAGTATGCGGAATGTTTTTAACAATAAAGAAAATGCAGTTCAAAATGCTACCGATAGAATGTAAATGTATCTTCCGGAAGCATGCAAATGTGGATTATTATAAACCTCATTTCACTCAGGAGTATATTTCGTTTTCATCAACTTCAAGCTAGACCTAGTTAAAGCTTAATTTATAGATTACAAAACAATTGATTCATATGCGGAGAAGTCACTAAAAAATCTAAAGAATCCTTTTTCGATAAAAAACGAATCATTTTAAAATCATAAAGAACTAGGTCAAACCTAATATTGCAAATATTTAAAGCTTCTCTCATCAAATTTATAATTATATAAAAGTACAGAGCTTAATATTATAAGAAACGTTTTGCAGAATTCAATTTAAAATTAATAATATTCTTTGTAAATGTGAATAATGCTACTTCTGACAATATGGCTGTCAGCTGCAGACTCAATTTTTAAACCTGCAAAATTAAGTAATTTTTCTCATGATGAATTTAAACCTCCAACCAATAAACAAGCTGTTAGAAAAGTGAATATGTACCATTGAGACAACCAACCAACAGTAAATAAGGAACTATGTCAGAAGTTAATCCAAGGATCCCCCAATAAAGATATCAATGCAGACTCCATCCAAACCACCTCTCATCATGATGGACTGCACCCTCAACTATACCCTGGTTGATCTTGCAGGAAATCAACAGACCATTCCCAGGCACAGAAAGTAAATTAACGAAAGGCTATATCAAGATTTTCCTTCTGGAGGACGAATCATATAGAAAAATTACAAACTTCTTGGCCACTTTAAATTTTGAATATAATGTAATAAAGTCAAGAAATGAACGGCCCTTTAAAATTGTAATCAAGTTGACACCTTCAAGGTAAAATAAAAAATTACCTTGAAGCAAAGACCTTTTTCCGTAATAAAAGTAGCACAGCTAAAAGTACAATACTAAGGAGCTCTTGCCTATTAATCTCGTCAAGCTGAATCGAACACCAAATGTAAAGGATATTTTCCAGATAAATACTTTGTTTTACTTTTCCATTGATGTAGAAATCTTTACTCCTAAAAAACACAATAGTGCAGAATTTTCGCTGTAATCTTTGCAATCATTCTAGTGCCAACTGTCATAGAATTGTAAGATGCCTCAAATGTGGGGGTCATTCACAGCGCAGGAGAGTGCAGCACAAAATAAATAATAAAAGAACTGGCATGGATAACTGCCAAGCTAAAGACCACGTTGCATCATGGAGGGGGATGCTGACTTTCCCAAACAACAACTTAAAAAGGATTAATTTCCATAAAACTCAACCAACATCGCATAAAAATTCAAGGCTCAAGTTTTCTACTCTTCAAGATCCTTTGCCCAAGCTGCTAGGGCAATGCTCGAGCCCACCTACACCGGCTTCTGTCAACACAGAAAATTCTTGAAATAACCAATCATTAGATTCAGCCCTACTCAGAAATAACCAATCATTTATTCAGCTCTACTCAAAGAGCTGAATAGCATCCTTCTGCCTTCACGACGTTCTTTTATGCCCTGCCACTGATGCACAAAACCAAAAATAACTTGGACAAACTTGGAATATTTATGCAGGCTTTTTTGGCAGACCGACTTAATCTTATTTAATGTCTTATTACAATCATGAACTAGTTTTGTTAAACATTTTCCCTTGATTTCTCCTTTCGTTTCTACTTGCTTTTAATTAATTTTTATTTTACTTCATCAAATAAAGATTTATAAACAGTCTCGCATTTTTATTTAACTATCCATACATAATTAAAATTCTGGGAAAAGAGTTCATGTTAACTGCATTGTACTACTGTGTCCAAAACGAAAGACCAATTTTCAATTTAAAGTTCCCGAGGCTTATGGAAATTTAATTTTTTTTTTTTAGGTTGGTGGTACTGTCCTTGACATCTGTGTGAAATTTAAAATCAAAATATTCATTAGTGTTTGAGTTACGCTTGACTTTGTGAAAAGCTAAAACTAATTCCGGCGATTTTCGAAATGTCTGAATTAATTGAGCAAAGAACTTGCATTCAATTTTGTTTGCGGAAACGTATAGAATGTTGCAGAAGGCATTCGGTGAGTATTCCTATATCGGAAATAAATGTTGAGAAGTGGTATAAACAATTCAAAGAAGGCAGAGAAAGCGTTGAAGACGAAGAGCACTCTGGTCGACACCGAACTCAACTGACGAAGCTCAAGTCCAAAACATTAAAGATTTGATGGTGGCAAAACGTCGATTTACAGTTAGAGACCTTGTTGCTGATGTTGGAATTTCAAAATTCCATTTTAAAAGATGTTTTGACTCTCAAACGCGACAAATCTTGATTCGTACCGAAAACACTGATTGCGCCAGCTCCCACTGCATTCATTCTTCGTGACTTTTTTTACCAAAAGAAACCCATATCGTTCCACAATCATCATATTCACAATGTGCGACTTCTGGCTATTCCCTAAACTCAAAAAGACCACTCCGAGAACACCGTTTTGAGTCGATTGAAGGGATTCAACGGCCATCCCTGCCGATGACTTTTTAGCAGACATTGAGGATTGGAAATGAAATTGGCATAAGTGCATTGTGTCTAGGAGGATTACTTTGAAGGCGATGAAATAAATTTGGAAGAATAAATAAAGAGTTTTTGAAAAGAAAAATTATTTGTCTTACTTTTGGTCACATTAGTATGTTATAAGCACCAGAAGAAGAAACCCATATGGGACGGATAGATCCGAAATGCGAAACACACCTCATCTCCCAGTGCTTTTAATTCAAATCGTATTTCATCATTTTTATTCGTTATTTTTTTTTAAAAGAATTTTTAAAAATTTATACATACTTTTTCTCCACTCTGAACATCAACCAAATATTGTGTGTCAACTTTTTTTTTAAAAAATTATAAAAGTAAGAAGTGAAGATTACAAAAATCGTTGAGTGGCATAGTACTTTTTAAAAATTACACAATTTAAGAAATAATTATCACTATAAGCAACTATGTTGTTGTTGTTGTTGCTTATCCCCTTGATTTAGAATCCTAAACCAAGTCCAGTAGATCATGCTGCATCAATAGATCGTAAACTGTCCTCCCCTCATTCAACAGTTGCCTCACAGAGGCACCAATACAATCGATGAGATGAGAGGGAGACAATAAGCATACTATGCATAAGCAACTATGACGATTAGAAAGGCAAGAACGACACTTATCAATGTATAAGATTTCTGCATGTTATTTAAAAATACAAACTAAATATCTTGCCTCTTGAGAAGACATTCTATTTATTAAAGTAGTTTATAAAATAATTCCAGATTTTCAATTTTTGTTATACTTAAATGTTTTTTCGATCTCGATACTATATATCACCATGATCAATGCTTTTGTAAACCTCGTTAAAGCAATGTCTTTTGTACTAAAAAAAGATGTTTTAAAATTAGTGCATTAAAATTTATAAAAGTTTGCGCTACAAAAGCAAAAGGTTAAAATTCTAATTTCCCTTCCAGAATCGTGTCTAGAAGTCAGAAAAGTATTTTTAACTTTCAAAGCTGATAATTATCCGTAATTAATTCAATTGCTAGTCTGAAATTTTTAACTGTTTCTCTGTTAGAAAAGGTTAAATTCAGAAGAAATCTTTATTAAATTTGAAACAGTTCATTCTTAAATTTTACGCTTAAAAGATTTTAGCACTGAAAGATTTTAGAAATGAAAATTTTATATGAATATTATAAGATAGTTTATTTTTATTCTAAATTACACTCTTTATCTTTAAAATGTGAATGAAATCTAAGATGTAAAAAGTTTCATTTCTGAATTATTAATATTAGTTTTCTGTCACAGAAAATACTCAATTAATACTTTTATTATACTCTTTTATCCTATAATGTTTTATAGTTATTATATATTCATGAGCTGCCGAATTAAATTTAATGATAGTTAATACAATAAAAAAAAAGTTTCAATTGAGAATAAAATTTAAAAAATTTCAGATCTAATGGAAATTACGAGTATACTTATTTATCGTAAAATATACTTGTTTGTAGTTAAAATAAGTTAAATAATAAAATTTTAATAGATCTTGATTTGAAAGATTAAAGATTAAGAAAACAAATATTATAACTGTTAATATAACTTAAAAACTTTAAACTATTAATATAACTTAAAATTTTAACCTAACTGTTAATATAATTTAAAATCTGCTTATATAATTTAAATTTAAATTAATCTAACAGTTAACAATTATTTTTTTAATTTAATTGTTAATATAACAAAATATTTCATCTAACTGTTAATATAACTTAAAATCTCTAATCTAACTGCTTCTTCTAAAATATTTAATAATTAAAATCCCAAACAGAAATCACAAACAAATTTGAAAAAACCTAATTTAGTAAGCGTTGCAAAAAAATTATCATAAAATTATAAATACATATATAATTTGTGAATATTAAAAAGTACGTAATACACGGCATCAATAAATATTTTGTGAAGTTTTAGAAAAAGATAAAAAAAAATATATATACATAACGATTAACTTGTTAATTAATAATTCGATTCTATGCATACTGTTTTTAATAGATATAAAAATATTATATAAAGGACAATTATCCAAAACTTTATATGCTGAATAAAATGTGTTTTACACTTAAATATAACAAATAACCATGAAATAAATCGAATAATAACTATAAATAACAATATCCTCAATCAAAAAAAAAAAAAAATAACGATTATTATCAAATCATTATAAGATACCAAAATCAGGAATAAAAATTACTATTTATTTTACAATAACATCAAAAGATTCAAACACCATAGTGTGTTTACAAGTATTTTTCGAGCACTAAAAAGAATCAATGCGTTTCTATTTGATCATCAGAAATTCTAGTAGTCTATATCATTTAATTGACAGTTATAAGGACAGTTATATAATATATTATTTAAGGACAGTTATAAGTTACAGGGTTTAAACTCAAAACATATATCCTTAGTAAATTGTTCATAAAAAATTTTGGAGAAGAAACTTCAGATATTGCCAGGAGCAAGCCCTCTGTCGTTCGTTGTGAAATCTCAACCAAGCTTTGATCGAGCATCGTTCTTAGCAGGTTCTAGTGACAGCGCTGTCACGCCATGTCTGATCTTGACAAAAAGCGTAACCACAACTCTGCGCAGAGTTACTTCAGAACACCTCTCCAACACTTTTTCTTTGTTATTTCAGCCCTTTTGGTTTTCATAGAGAACAGTAACACCAAGTTTATAGAATTGTTGGTTGACTTTGACAGTAGAGGTGTCAGGGAAGGATTTGTTTTATTAGTTTTCAAAGTACTTTCCTGGTTAAAGGCATTTTATGATAATGTTAGTTAAAAATAATTTTTACTATATTCATAGTGAATTTTTAGTAAACTGACTATGTATGCATAAACGAAAATAATTTTAACTTCACTTGAGTTTGTTACTTCTGATATGGAAAAATTTTGGGGTAGATACAGCATTTTCCAGCATATACTGAAGCATATTTGCATATTGTGTAAGACAAAACTACACAAGACAAGACACTGTCATAATCTATACAAAATCTACTTGTATAAAACAAAGATTGTAGCCCATACTGCTATAGGAAATCAAATTGAGTCTTGAAAACAAAGAAATCAACTAGTATTACTATATCAGTTATCACTACTAATCATATCACTTCTTATGAGTTATTTTATTATAATTAAATACTACCGTCAGTCGTAAAAAGCACATTTGATAAAGATACAAATATTTAATAAGTAGATACATATGCATGTTTTAGTTTTCTTTCATGTTCCTGAATTTAAAGAATAAAATTTGCATTATCATAATAGAGTTTTAAATGCGTTTATTATGAAATTTCATGCATCGTATGGGAGAAAACTCGAAGATTCCTACGAGGTAGTTCGACTAACGAAGAAACATGCTGAACATTGCAAACGCCATAGAGTGTCCTCGTTTTTGAAACAGCTATTACAACAAAGTTTCCACCGGATTCAACCTCAGCCCTAATTCTCACCAACGGCGCAAGTTGCCACTGAGCCATGAGTCGGGTATAGTAAAATGTAATAGAATTATAATGTTATAATAAATAACTTGGAAATATTTTGTGATAATTTGACACAATTTTGAGCATTCTGGTTGTTGTTTTTTTTTCGAGCAACAAAATTTTTATTAATAATAAAAATAGCCATGTAAAAAAACTACAACATTTCGGACAAAGAAGTATCTACAAACCTGCTAAGTTTAAATTATATATTGCAGGAATGTAAAAACAATTATATACTAATTAAAAATAATTTTAATGAAAAAATTTCATTGTCATCAGATTTAGAATTTTAGACATATTTTCAAATAGATATATAAAATAAATTAAAAATTAGAAATTTTTTGTAAGTTGCGGAATATATAAAATTAGTTTCATATTGTTTCATTAGTTCACCTAATTTAATGCGAGGAACTACTTTGCACATAAATGTATATATATATATATTTCTGGATTAGGCCAAGAACTAAAAAGAAATCACTAATTGAGCAGAAAAATTTTTAATAAAATTCCAGTTAATTATACAATCAACTCTCTATAATTTTCCATTTCGAAAATTATCCATCCTCTAAAATATTCCACAATTATTTTGAAGGCATTCCATTTCCCTTCTAAATTTCTAATCATTTATTTTTCATCATCAAACGCGTCAAATCTCGATTGGTACCGAAAACACTGAATGCGCCAGCTCACACTGCATTGATTCTTCGTGACTTTTTCGCCAAAAATTGATTGACTTGTTCGCCACTTCGGAGACACCGTTTTGAGTCGATTGAAGAGATTCAACTTGAATCGGAGCGCGCTTTGAAGGCCATCCCTGCCAATGACTTTTTAGCATGCATTGAGGATTGGAAAAAAGTTGGCATCAGCGTATTGTATCCAGAGGGGTTACTTTTATTGGTTTGATTTGGTTTGTCGCTCTACGGTCATCTAGTGCACACTTTAGGCTAAACAGACCGGGACCTACAGTTTAGCGTGGATTCCGAACCACTAACAAACATCCATGACACCGCCGGGACTCGAACCCAAAACCTGTGGTACCGAGCTCCAGAGCGCTAGCCACTCAGCCATTCAGGCCCCAGGGATTACTTTGAAGGCGATGAAATAAATTTGGAAAAATAAATAAAGAGTTTTTGAAAAAAAAAAAATAATTGGTCTTACTTTTTTGGGCACAATAGGATGTAAATTAATTCAATCATAAAAGATTTTCAACAGTGATAATATTTTTTATCCGCAAAGCCAAAATATTAATAGAGAATTGCAGGGAAAATTGAAGCTTAGAAAAAGTCAGCTTGAACTAACCAGAAAATCAAGAGAAACACTAAACATAGCGGGCGACAGTGTTACCAAACGAAAAAATCTAAAACTACGAACACCGAGTTCGATTAAGTAGGAGTATTACTGAGCTAAGATAAAATAATTGAATTACGGTTAAGAATACTTTCAGTGCAGTTAAACAAAAAATTCGGTTAAGAAGGGCATGAATTTTGCAGGACTCAATAACAATCAAATCAATAATTGCAGAATATAAATGAAAAAACTAATATGAAAGCTATATGGAAAAGAACACAACATAAACTAAATAATAAGAATAGGGGAAAGAAATATATCTTATTTGCAGGCTTGCTACTCAGTAGGTTGGATAATTAAATAAAACGCTTAATATTTATCACATATTTTCTTGTTTTTATTTGATTACTGTGTAGTGATAAAACAAAATTAAACTTAAATAAATAATAAAAATAAAATGAAATATTTTTTTCTTTTTATTACTACGCATTTTTTCTTAGTTTTTATTTTATTTTTTCTTAGTTTTTATTTTATTACTATGCATATTTTTCTTAGTTTTTATTTTATTACTATGCATATTTTCTTAGTTTTTATTTTTATTACTATGCATATTTTCTTAGTTTTTATTTTATTACTATGCATATTTTCTTAGTTTTTATTTTATTACTATGCATATTTTCTTAGTTTTTATTTTATTTTTTTCTTATTACTATGCATATTTTCTTAGTTTTTATTTTTTAGTATGCATATTTTCTTAGTTTTTATTTTATTACTATGCATATTTTCTTAGTTTTTATTTTATTACTATGCATATTTTCTTAGTTTTTATTTTATTACTATGCATATTTTCTTAGTTTTTATTTTTTATTACTATGCATATTTTCTTATTTTTATTTTATTACCATGCATATTTTCTTATTTTTATTTTATTACCATTTTATTACTATGCATATTTTCTTATTTTTATTTTTTATTACATATTTTCTTATTTTTATTTTATTATAACACATATTTTCTTACAGATATATACATAAGAAAATAGACATTAACAATAAAAACCATGCAAGCAATTTTCTTAATGTGCACTTTGCAAATCACTAAAGTAAAATTAAATTAGTTTTAAAGAAAGCATTTTCCAATGCCAGGCACTTGATACTGAGATTATACCCCACCTATGAGGAATATTTATACCAAATTGAGAGTTATCCAGGATGCATCCACGATATTCTATGCATTGATGCACTACAACCATAAGTGTAAAATGGTACCTACCCAGAGGTTTTACTAAGAATAAATAATTTATACTCGTGTTATATGAGGAAAATATTTTGGCATTCAACTTAAGGACGGCGAAGCCTATTACCATGTACATGTCAGTCTACAATTATAGTTTTAAATTGAAGGCGATAGAATCTAACTAATTTCTCCAAAAGGCATCCGCGGTCCGATTGTTGGTGGAGCTATGCACTGATAAGGCGATTAATAAATATCAAAAATTTTAAAGGAATTAATTTCTCCTTTACAATTAATTGTTAAATCAATATTTACAACTACAAAATATAAAACATTAATAACATAAGTAGCAATATATAGTAACAACATAAACTCAGATTCGAAATCAGGTAAATCAATGATTTCGCAATGATCAAAAGAATTTATTGCAATATCTAGTATAATAATGCATGCAATAAAATATAACTAATTAAAATATGTATGCAACGCACATTTTAGTTTCTACTGAGATATCATTTAATTTCCTTTCACATAAAACAACGCAATTTTATATTTTTCCTAAACTTTTCAGTAAAAAGATATTTTATTTTTTTAAAAATAAAAAAAAGGAACTTTTAAAAAAAAGTAATGAAAGCAAAACAGAAAATTTCCACTAATAACCCTAATAATAATCAAAAGAATTTAAAATAAATTTGATGGGAGTACCATAAATAAAAAAACACCTCAAGGCTCTTTTCCAAAGTCTAAAGCACTGATCTTCTATAGCCAATCTACTTTAGAAAGGATTATTGAGAATTGAATTGAATTAATTTCTGATTGAGAAATGAATTAATTTCTTATTCACAATTTATTGTTAGATCAATATTTACAATTACTAAATATAAAACGTTAATAACAAAAGTAGCAATATATAACAACAATATAAACTGCAGATTCACAATGATCAAAAGAATTTATCACAAAACCGCACTAAGTAAAATATGTATGCAATACGCATTTTAATTTTCTACTAAGATTTCATTTAATTTCCTTTCACATAAAACAACTCAATTTTATATTTTTTCCTAAACTTTTCAGTAAAAAAAAAAATCACTTTTTTTTTTTTTAAGTATTGCAAAAAAAACCTAAATACTGAACTTTTAAAAAAGGAATGAAAGCAAATAGAAAATTGCCACTAATAACCCTAATAATAATCAAAAGAATTTAAAATAAATTTGATGGGAGTTCCATTAAAAAAAAAAAAAAAAAAACTCAAGGCTCTTTTCCAAAGTCTAAAGCACTGATCTTCTTGCTAATCTACTTTAGAAGGAATATTGTTTTGCAAAAGGCCGGACATTAGTCGTCGACAGCTGTTCTTTATTGTCCAAGTAATTAATTTCCCGCTTAACATCACACGGTAATTGCCAGGATTAGCCGCTAGAATGCTTTTAGAATTATTTCTGCGAGATATTCCTTTTGTCTTCTCATACTTTAGCAATGATAACTTGACGAAACAGGGCAAAATTCGGAGATAGCTTTTGGGTAAGGCCTTCACTGAATAAACGCGGTTTAGTCGAGTATTTTTCCTAACTCTGAGACTTAATTAAATGCGTTTTTCTCTCGGGAACTGGTGTTTGATCGTCGCTGGATGAGAACAATACGACAACTTTGAACCGTGGCAGCGATTTTCTCGCAGTTAGCGACTCGGCTCTCCATCTTTGTGGAGGATGTATTGTTTAGTAATAGTTCAACCAGCAGAATGATTAATTCATATGTGTGTGTGCTGGTTGAAAACTGGTTTTTTTCTCTCTCTCTCTCTCTCTCTCGTGAAAGTTACGTTGTTTGAGATTATCTCATTTGCATTTTGTAAATGCAGTATTTCCGGAAGGCCTTTATTTTCAGTTTGTGAAAAGTCCCATGCTCAAAAAAAAAAAAAAAAAAAACTAAACAGAGCAAAAGTGTGGAAGAGAAAAGATCTGAATTGCTAATGATGGAATTATTATTTTTCAAACAAAGTTTATAATTTTTATACAATATTCGTGTCTGGATAAAAATAAGAATATGTCATGATTTGAATTTTGAAACTTTTGAGCATCGAGCAATTTTTATTCATTTACTACTTAATTCTATATTGATTCATATCATTTCGATCCACTTAAAAATTAATTATTTTACATTTATTAACATTATTCATTTTACATTTTGCAACATTTATTAACATTATTCATTTTACATTTTGCAACATTTATTAATATTATTCATTTTACATTTAATCAAATTTATTAACATTATTCACTTTACTTTTAATAACATTATTCATTTTAGGTTTAATAAAATTTATTAACATTATTCACTTTTACTTTTAATAACGTTATTCATTTTAGGTTTAATAAAATTTATTAACATTCTTCATTCTACATTTAATAACAATTTTAAAAGCATTTATTAAATATGTATCAAGTAAATTAAAGGTGTTTTTCCCAAGCGTACGCTTTAATTAAATTAATTTAGTTTTTAAAGGAAATAGTTATTATTGTGATAAAGTTTTTCATATGTCTGTCGAAAGAATCAACGATTATTTTGAAAATACAAATCCTTTTAATATAGGCATTTTTATTTTGTATTTTTAGACAATATATAGATATATAAACAATTAAATATTTTTCTTTCATCTTATAAGTTTATGGTTCATGTTTTTATTTCGAAAGAATCTTCAACAACACATGAAAATTAATAAATCTTTCATAGGGTGTATTACCATTTATTAAATCAAATTTTGTATCCAGGCAAAATTCATTCTGCTCCAGTGAATAATAATAAGGCAATTTTCTTATACTTATTATGATAATAGTTTGATTTGATAAGGCATATTTTATATTCGATGCTTTTAATTTTTCTTTTTTTTATGCTTGCTAAATCAATTCATAAACTTATTTTTTAACCTCTTTCAAAGATATTCTCTTCTACATATTAAACAATTTCTTCTACATATTCAACATATTTACCAAATTACAATATATATATATATATATATATATAGAAAGTCTAAAAAGTAGTTATATGAAACATTTTTCTTGCTATTTGTGTCAAAATAAATCACAACATTTATTATCAGTTTTTCCAGCATTTACTAATGGCAAATGCTAAGGGAAACGTCTTGACCATGGAACTATATAGAGTTTTAGAATTTACAATTAGTTTAAAAAATAAGTTTGATTTATTATGAATGAAAGAGTAAAGTAGTTTGAATCTAATTATAATAGAATTTTAGATTTAAATTAAAAGTTCATTTTATTAAAAATCCATAAAAGAAGCTAAGAAACTATTTTGATGAATAAAAGATATATTCAGTTGTTATTAATTTCAAATTTTTTTAAACTTAAAAGTAAAAGTTTAATTATTAACAACAATATTTTCTTTCTAATGCAGCTGGCAAACACTTAGACAGATTGGTCATGGATGCCTTAAGGCAAGCGCTGCACAGACGTTACTCACTTTGCATTACACCAGGCCGCGTGTAACTTGAAGATAAGTCACGGACGCGGAATAACAATGCCCCCGCAACGCTCTACAATCCTGTTAGAGCGGGACCTACGGTTTAAAGTGGATTCCGAACCACTACAAACATCCATGGCACCGCCGGGACTCGAACCCGAAAACCTATGGTACCGAGCGCCAGAGCGCTAGCCACGCGGCCATTCAGGCCCCATTAACAACAATATTCATAATAAAATAAAAATTATAATAAACAAAATATAAACTTATGCAAAAAGGGATTTAATATCATGACATAAAATATTTCATAGAATAGAGATGATATTAAGGAAAGGAAATTATTCAAAGGAAAGTACATTATTATAAATTTTTATAGACAAAATTAGTAAGCATCCATCATAATGTTTTTCATCTCAGAATAGATTATTTAAACTTATATTTTTATTTACATTATTATTATTTTCCAATACTTTTAAACTTTATTCTTTAATTTTAGTTTTTGTCAGCCATAAATTACATTAAAAATCGTGTTTCATTTAATACAGAAATATTATTTTCCTATGCAACTTTTGTGAATTTTCTTATGTTAAAACTTCTCTTAATTAATGCAATTTACTACAAACGAATTAAAGGACTACTATACAAGGAGAGTGGAAAGAATTGAAAAACAAATATACATTTTTGATTAAAATCTGTTTTTTTTTTCAAACCTTATTATAAATACAAACAAAATGGTTTATTATAGTACACAATGGATTTTTCAATTCATGAAATGGATAAATCTTACTTTTCACTCACAAAAAGCATAATAATTCTGAACAAAATAAGTTTGTGAAATTTTTTATTCAATTGAGGGCATTCATAAACTTGAAAATTTTGAAGATTACTATTGAATTCTTCAGGATTCTTTGAATCTTGCCCGCAAAATTGATATTTATGATTATTATAATTTATAATAGATTTCTCAATTCACGAAATTGATAATTTTTACTTGTCCCTCACAAAAATCATAAGAATTCTGAACAAAATAAATTATTTTTAGATTTTTTTATTCAATTAAGGTCAATCGAGGTCATTCATAAACTTGAAAATTTTGAAGATTCTATTGACTTCTTCAAGATTCACTTTTGAATCTTGCCCGCAGAACTGTTATTTGTGAATGTTATAATTTATAATTGATTTCTCAATTCATGAAATTGATCATTCTTACTTGTCACTGACAAAAATAGGTATTCTGAACAAAATAAGTTATTTGTAGAATTTTTATTCAATTAAGGTCATTCATAAACTTGAAAAAATTCTGAAAAGTCCTAATGAATTCTTTTAAGATTCATTTTTAATCTTGCCCACAAAACTAATATTTATAATTATTATAACTTATAATGGATTCCTCAATTCACGAAATTGATCATTCTTACTTTCCCTCCCAAAAATCATAATAATTATGAACAAAATATGTTATTTGTGAAATTTTTATACAATTGAGGTCAGACAAACTTTAAAACATATGAAGATTCCTATTGACTTCTTTAAGATTCACATTTGAATCTTGCCCGCAGAAACTGATCAAGAAGGCATATGACAACAGATGCAGCAAGTCAGTTATTCGAAAATGTGTATTATGATGGAGCTTCATTTGGACATTTCTGATTGCTGAATGATTTTGCGCAAGCGCTTTGTTAAACTTCGAACAATTTCGTTAATATTTGTCGGTAGATCGTCATGGCAACAGCACCAAAGTGACTCGCTGCAAATCAGAATTGAAATTATAAACGCCCCTACGAAACGCCGAATCGAATTATTAACATTAAGTCGATGCAGCTAAAGTGAGCTAAGTTTCTAAACTTCACACTGGCATTGCTTAAGGAACTTTAATTACTAATTCTTGCACTATTCACCTTTTAGTATTTTAAAAGAGGCAATGAAACATTTTCTTAACAATGTATAGATATTTTATATATTGAAGTTGGTAGATACTTCCACAGTCAAACATTATTTTAAATCCGCATGGTAGTAATAAAATATATACCAATATATTTATAAATTTATAACCTTTACATATGAGAATTTTGTAAAAATTTTAATATATATGTATATGCCTACCTTTTCTTTTGCTCTACTAAAATTGATTACAGTAAAATATTCTCAAAAATTTAAACTTATTAATAATTTTTAAAAAAATATGATATTAAAAATTTAATAAATAAATAAAATGTTAGTATAAACTGCTTTATTTCATAATTATTTTATGAATAGATCAAATTTTCTACTAAATAGCACATAGCAAATTTCAACTGAAGATTATTTTTTACTTGCATAAGTTAAGAACAAATTTTAAAGTTGCCCTTCTCGAAAATACATTTTGTTAACTATTGTATTTTACTACAATAGTTACTTTAACTACATTTTTTATTAAGTCGAATAACGAATCGAATCGAATAACACTTAACAGGCTGAAAACAATGTGAAAAATATTGGCTGACTTATGCCGCTTTGCAAAAACACATTTTGGAGTTAATTATGGTGTCATCATCATCAGTGTGGAAAGGCGTCTTCTCGCTGGCACTTTTCTAGACAATAGATATTTTAATTTTTACGGAGGTGGGATTGTGAAGTCCCCATGCCCAACGCTCTACAATCAAATGAGACTGCCCTTCTACAGTTTAAAGTGGATTCCGGACCACTACAAACATCCATATGACCGCTGAGACTCAAAAACTCGAAACCTGTGACTTCGAGCTCCAGATCGCCATGGTAACTATGATGCAATCAGAATTAATTTACAAGGAAGGAATACTGCTTTTTATAATTTTCTAAGTATTATATACAGAGATATTCCGTAAAAAAAGAAAAACAATTAAAGGTGAGTTCGATGATACCACAGAAGAATCCCTTGAAACTTGTAAAATTTAACCAAAACTAAAAACCATTTCTTTATTTCCTTAAAAAAATAATTATCTCATTTTTTAATCAACAAGAATAGCATATTTTTTTAGTACATTTACTGTATTCACTAATCAATGTTAATGCATTTTTCAAAATATTCTAACAGTTATAAAGGCCAGTGTCAATCTTAATTTTAATTATATTGCAATTAGAAAAAACAAAATTTCTTCATTTACAAATTTCCAAAAACAGTAGTTTTTAAAAACTGACAAAAGCAGTTTTTTTATTTTCCAGCAGTTATGGCTCAGAAGTTGAATTATAATTTATTAAAATTCAGTTTTATTTAAAAAGTTGATTATTAAGCCAATCTGAAAAATCACTGCCTTGAAAATTCATCAATAGTATAATGCTAATTCTAGTTTGCTTCTAGAAGTGTTTCAATTTATTACATAAAACTGTAGTTTAGAAATATAATAATACTCTTCATATTTCTCATTAGCCTAATAATAATTTTGCATATCCACTTTCTGTTTTTGTGCAAATATAAATTGTTACATATTTTCCACTTTTCCAGATATTTTCAATATGGAAAAAATCCTTTTTAAGCTAATTATGAAAATACAATAAATATTGAATAATTCAAGGAACATATTCCCCACTTTATATTCATTTTACCAGGTAACCAACCCTAATAATAATCTAATACCTACTAATATAATTATAATCTTCGATTGTTGCTTAAAAATCTTAATAACCAATCTTCCGACTGTTGCTTAAAAATCTAATAAGACTCTTCGTACTTCCACTAATCTATTAATAATCTTCATATATCCTTGTACGGATTTCGTGCTAATATAAATTGTTATACATTTTCAACTTTTCCAGCTATTTTCCATATGGAAAACTTTTACGCAATTATTAAAATACAATAGATATTGAATATTTCAAGGAACATATTCTCCTACTATTATCTATTCATGCTTACCAGGTAAGAGACTTGGCGGCTATTGCTCAATTGGGACAATTGTGTCCAAATATAAATCAATGTTAAAACAGAAAAGATGTTCGATCGACATGGCGCCACCAAAGAAGTCAGATTGTAGTCCATGTCTATTACTTTCCCTGTGACATATTTGGGTTCCTTTTTATTAACATACAACACAGATAACAAAATTAGCTGCTTTTTATTATTTTCTCGATAGTGTAATAATATTTCGTGTATTCGATATGGCAGTCTCTGAAGTGCAATAATATAAATAGGTTGTCTTGTATTACATCTTTTCGTTATCATAACTGAAAACGTTGTCATTCAACAAGAAAATCAACCAAATAATTTTCAAATGATTTCAAATTTTTGCATATTTGAAATATAATCATACTTGAATTATAATTATATTTAAAGTATGTTTTAATTAATTCAAAAATTAATAAAAAACTATATATTTAAAATACATAACTTCAAATTTTTGCCGTATTTTTAAGTATATAATTATACTTATAAGGAAAAACTTGAAACTATATAATATATTAAAAAACAGAAAAAATGCGGGTATGGCGAAAATTTGATTAGCATGGTGAAAATTTGAAATTATTTGAAAATTATTTGTTTTGATTTTCTTATTGAATGGAAATGTTTTCTGTTGTTATAAACCAGTTCGGTAGTTAATTACCCCAAACTATTAATATATGTTATAAAATTTATTTAATGTACTATATATTTTTACTTTTTATATAAAATTTATTTGATATATTATATTCCTGCACTACAATCCATGTTGGACCATGACCGTCTGCTCATCAGCAGATTCAGCAGATGTTTTTTCTTGATGTGAGGTAGGCTGTCAGTCCCGTACGCCCAATGTTCTACAGTCATATTAGTTCAGGCGGTTCCATGGATGTTTGTAATGGTTCGGAATCCACTTTAAACAGTAAAGTCGGTCTCATATGTCCGTAGAGCGTCACAGAACAATCAGACTTCTCACCAACATCATTACCAAACTGTAAAAGGACAACTCATGTCTAGGCAAAGTGATGTGATGTGTTGTAGTAGTCATATTAGTTCGAAAGGACCTGCGAGTTTTGAAGTAGATTCCGAACCACTATAAGCATTCGCATCCTGGCTAGCAAAAGAGCAAAACGTTCGTCACTCTGCCATCCAAGTCC
>BPLR01017593.1:0-66099 GCA_021605095.1 Caerostris extrusa | reverse complement strand
GTATTATTGCTGGCTTGACTTGCCCGAATCGCTAGAAGAAGGAGCGCATTGTCTTTCGGGAGGACTTTTAGAGTCCGGCATTTGCTTATCGTATGAGAGAAACCCGGAAAACTTAATAGTTTTTGCATCGTGTGATATAACTTGAAATATTCACCACACATATAGTGACACGTCAGTTATCCCACTTATAAAATGCAGCTTTTCTTTTTTTGTGATAAAACCACACAATGGTAAGCATTATTTTAATGGGTAATTAGTAAGTGTTGGTAATCCAATGGGTTGTTTCAATGGATATTAGTGTACATGGTATAATTTCTCGTCTTACTGATGTTTTTTATTTTTTGTTTATTTTGTTGAATTTTTTTCTTTGCTAATGTTTGCATTGAAGACTTGAAATGTCCTTATCTCTATGAACAGTTTTGAAATTAACGTAACTATTCAAAAGGATCATGTAGGTCTATTTTTGAATATTGATTGATATGGTAGATTTTTTTTGGTCTATTTTTTTCTTTTGCTACAACCTTCCACTTTTATCACACTTTCTTAGAATTGCTTTTGGTACGAGGTAAAAAATACTGTAATCTGTTTGCAATCGTACCACTTTGCATTAGCACTCATTTATGAGCTTCGGTGATCATGCCCATTACATTTCCTTGCATATATTTACTTATGATAGAAATAGGCTGAGTAGAAACAAATAGGGATTTCCAAAAAAACGTGAATACTATGATCTTCATTGGCGCAACAGCCCTATTGTAGGGAAGGCCGTCTGCCTACTGGTAGATTTCTCGAGACAGGAGATGTTCTCTTTTTATGGGGTAAGGCTTTTAACCCTACGAACAACGTTTATAGTAATGTTAGACTGGGTATTACTGTTTAAAGTGGATTCCGAACCATTACAAACATCTATGGCACCATCAGGACTCGAACCCCTGTGGCACCGAGCGCCAGAGGTTAGTCAATCGGCCACCGGGTCCTGAATACTATGATCTGTTAATTATAACATACTACAAACAATGCATGCTATAATGCATCAAAACGTGACAAAGTTACTTTGGGAAATTTTGCAGAATAAACATAAAATCGATGAACGGAAGATATTTAAAAGAAAAAAATGTGTTATTTTGGGTTATACAAAGCTCTTGCTAATTTATACTTTAACTGAATTCCTTACCAACAAATTCGAAAATGATTATTTTTATTAAAATATGAAATAACTAGAAATTAAAACTATGAAAATATTTTTTTATCATAATCAGTTTTAAAATAACATCTCATTGGGTCGTATAGAGAATCAAGAGCAACTAAAAAAAGTTGAAAACATGGATTATTAGCGTAGAATTGGCCTTGAAGATCAACTTAATTAAAATATTTCAAGTGGCAAATATTGCGGCATAAAACATGAAACTTATAAATATACTATTCTATAAAAAAATAACGGATAGCCATAATATAAATTTTTACAATTTTTCTAATTTTGTTTTTCAGTATGGATTATAATGTATTTTTGTTATTTTATTGAAATTACATGCCCTTAAACCAACAAAACATTTTTTAAAAACAAACGAGGGCAAATATTTGTATTTCATTATTAAAATTCAAAAATTGATGTAACTTTTAATAATGTTGGTGACATGTTTTGGTTCAAAATATTCTAGAACAAATTTAATTAATCTTTTTCTGGTGGCAAGAGAAAAAGAAAAAACAACCTTCATTTTGGCTAAGGAAACAGTAAACAGGAGGCTTTATTGGCATTAAGAACATCTTTATTATAATGTGTGAACATGATGTTGTCCTTGTTAGGGGTTCGTGACGTTATCCGAAAATGAGAGTCAAGTAAATAAAAACTCCATTGCAAATTTTAATGGCTGTAAATGGTACTTTGGGCCCCCTTACCTCTTGAAATGCTTCATGAACAACGTTAGTCTTATGGAATTTTCTAGAGAATTCGGCTTTTCTGAAGTGTTTTGTAGTATGGTTTGAATCACTTTTCATGTTTTGGGTTGGGATTTTAAAACATTTGTATATCCAATGGCTATAAGTACCGTAGTGCGTTGATCAATTCTTCTTCTTTGAAGATTCATATTCATCACTTTTGCCTACTGAGCTGCATAGTGCTTCTTATTGTATTTGAAATTCTTCATTTATCACTAGAATAAACTTTGATATTTCTTTTGGCTATTGAATGTGATAATGTTACTTGTAGAATTTGGAATACTACACTCTTCATTTACGACTAGAATTTTCAAACTAGATAGATTCTTTTGGCTATTGATTGTGATAACGTTTCTTGTAGAATTGGGAAAATCTTTATTCTTCATTTACGACTACATTTATCTTACTTTTGTATATTCTTTTAGATGTTCTTGAACAAATCATTCTTTATGAAGTTCTTGATATTGGCCAAATTCAGCCACATGAATATAGCATTCTTGTAGTATTCCAATAAATTGCTTCATATATCTCGTGCATTATTAAACATTTGCATATTCCTGAGTTTATTCATCCATTCTCGAATGTTCACATTCCTGAGTTTATTCACACATGATAAGTTGAAATTTCTCGAGCTGATTTCAGTTTTTTTTTTATGAATACTTTTTTTTTTTATTTTTGAAAATAACTGCTCTTGACTATTATTGCAGCATATTTCACTGACCAGTTACAAAATTAATCGTCACTTCAGTACATAAGTGTTTATAATTTGCCATAATTTTAATCAAGGCGCCGAAATTGAACGAATTTAAGGAAAGTAAATCACGGCTTTGGTCTTCCTGTTGTGTTTTTGATAATGTGGGAGAAACGGCTTCACTGTGTTTTAATAAGGAAAAAGAGAGTGCAATTCCGTTGTAGTAAAATGTCAACAATAATCCTTCGTAAGCGGATGATTTACTGGGAAGTAGTGCTTGTCAAAGGGAATAAGACAAAAAGATGTTGTGCGTCTACTTAATCCTTGAGTAATCCGGTTAGGTTGGAGTAATTACTGTGAAAGCCTTAAAGTAACATTACTTATAGAGAAGCTTTCACATCAAATATTCCACCTTTAAATATGAAAAAATGTATTACAGGAATATAACTATTACAATAGAAATCTTTTACATTGTTCACATCATAATATTTCGTTTATTTTGAAAGGGCATTTGCGTTCTTTATTTACCCCCTTGCCAATTCTATGATTGGCTTAATAGCTGATTATTTAGACAATTAATTTTTATATATAATTTTTTTTTTATATTTTATAAACAGCTGCTTAAGGGCAACAAATTTCTAAATATTAAAAATGACAGAATTTGCAAAAAGCCCTTTTTTTTTTTCATGATCACTAACATATTAAAATACTTTTTCAATCCAACTTCGTTCATTTCTTAAATAGAGTTTTAAGTTAAATTATAATGGTATTTTACAAAAGGGAGAAAAAGTACCCAATGGCCAAAAATAGCCTTCTTTAAGCCTATCGTATTGATTTGTCGGATAGTTTTGAAAAAAATTATTTGTTTTTGTGAATAAATATTTTTAGAACCAACTTAATAAAATCATTAGACAAAGAAAAAAATGTTTTTGATTGTTGTTGGTACACATATTCATATTATTACAATGAAAATAAAATGGCCGAGTGGCTAGCGCTCTGGCGCTCGGTACTCAGGTTTCGGGTTCGAGTCCCGGCGGTGCCATTGGATGTTAGTAGTGGTTCGGATCCACTTTTAAAACGTAGGTCCCGGTCCCAAGATAGAGCGCTGGGAGGACTTGTTACTCCGCGTCCGTGGCTTATTCAAGTTACATGCGCCTCCTGTAATGCAAAGTGAGTAACGTCTGTGTAGCATTCAAACTAGTATATGTGCTTCCAGTGTTGTTCATGATAGAAACAATTGTTTATTTAAATTATAATTCGAAGCTTCTAGCTGTCATATTTTATTAAAATTTGCAAAGACAGTGCATAACTGCAACACATAAACGAATTTATATAACAAATACTTGCAAAATCATCTTAAAAGCCAGTTCGTTTAAGGATCTCTGCCCCTCTCCGTAATGCCTGAGTTTAACTGAGTGTCTGCTTCCTTTCTCCTTCCCCTCTGAGGTCGAACAGGGGGAGGGGACAAGAAAACGTGCAAAACCAAAGTCTAACGTAAAAGACCAACCCGTCCTTGAAAGAAAGGCCTATCAACCTTGACAACATTGATTGTGTAGTTTGTTTTGGGAAAGCATGGTGGATCTTTACTCTTAGATATGAAAATTAAGAGAATTTTCCTAGTTTGTCAATTTTATCATAAAATATTGAACTAAATGCAAAACTAATTTTTTCAAACAAAAAGATATAAATATTTTGTGGTGAATACTTAAGTGTATGTATGAGTTTTTATGATGCATATGTATCTATAGCACATGTGGTAAATTTCAGCTTTTATTCCTAGGGAGGCGTTTCTTTTCTCAACGTACGATAAAATTGAAAAGCAAACAGTTAAAATAAGTTACTACCAAAGTTTATATGAGGGAGTAAGAAGAGAATCATAGAAAGATTGGAAGCAGTCTTAAATGAAGATTGCTGCAGATTTCAATGGAATGCTCCCTTGCCATCTCCAACTTACGGAAATAGTGAAAAAGATAGATTCCATAGAGTGAAAGATTATCCATGAACCACGATTATAGATCAACATTTTATTATTACAGCATAGTGAAGCAAGACCTATATTGTGGTCTTCATGCAGCCAAGTTCCAAGGAATACTCTATTTGTAGAAGCAGTGCTACACGAAAGAACTATTTGCACAGAATAGGTCTCAAACTTCTGCACTTAGGAGAACCTGTTTAGAGATTCTATAGGGAACGTCGGATTTGGATCAATGGGGAGGGTTGTTCTATTCACTGACAAGTTCTGATTCTGCCAAACTACTTTATTTTCGACCCACGTTCATCATGAGAAAACCAAGGATTTGCTATTCGCACTCCCACTTCTGAGAATGTGTTCAGTTTGGCATTGAAGGTTGAATGGGGGCACAGATTGGCAAACTTTATCGGTGGCTCTGTGACTCCTGCGAGGTGCAGGGTTAATTGCAATTAGTCATGGTTTCATTTTTAGTATAGGGGTTGGATGGGCCTTTTGGTCAACGATTTCTGGAAAGTTAGAATATTTGTCAAATGGATTGGCTAAGCAGACCTCCTGACCTAAATCCCATAGAGAAAATTTGGGACGATTAACTCTACTTTCACCTCCGTTTCAAGTCTGAAAACAATGTTTCTAGAGATTGTGACAAAATTTCATTAACTTTTCAATTCTTAAATCTGATACATTTACAAACCATGCATAAAACGTAGTGTTAATATCACATAAAGTTGACACACTGGACACTAAGCCTTGTTTTGATAGAGAGCTGCATTGTTCTAAGCCATTTGCGTAAATACATTCTCCTTTGATCTTAGAAAATTAGTTTCATATAAAGAAGTTTTGGTAATCCACCATCTAATATGAAGCTTCCAAAGTGAGTCAACGTCACGGTATTGAATTGTTTAACGAGTTAATACTTTTTTACTGATGGATCCTATAAGTAAATTTAGAAAAATATTAACATTTTCGAAATACAGTGTGTTTTAAGACAAATATTTCGACAATTTTTTTGTTTTATGTAATAGAATAATATAAAAATAATAAACCAAATTTTTTAATTTATGCCACAGGAAAGCCCTCACAAACTTCTGCATATAGAGATCCTACTTCAGATTCGAATCCTGGCGGATGCATGGATGTTTGTTGGTGGTTCGGAATCCACATTAAACTTGTAGGTCCCTGTCTAACTTAAAAAGTGTGCACAAGATGACCGTAGAGCGTCAAATCAAATAAAGTCAAAAACAAACCAAACCTACAGAAACGTCCAATTTGAGCCATGGGAGGGGGGGACATTTTATTCACTAGCAAGTCCGGTTCAGCATAAACTATTTATTCTTGACCCATGTTCATCATTATAAAACCAGGGATTCGCTATCCAAGAAAAAAAAATGGATTCTAAGAATTATACCTATATTTTAACTGTTAGGCAGAAATATGCGTGCCTAACTTTGTTGTAAAAACTCGTAAAAAATCAAATCATAATTTAGAAATTTAATGCGACATAAATTATTATGTGCTTATTTAGTACATAAAATATTTAAAAAATAAATATTAAAATTTTATTAATATTGGTGATATGATCAAAGGGGCCTGATACCCATGTGACTAGAGCTGTGGCTCTCGCTGCCACTGGTTTCGGATTTTGAGTCCCGGTGGTATGGATGCGTGTAGGGGCTCGGAATGCACTTTAATCCATAGGTCCTGGTCGAATATGAATGTAGAGTGTTGGGCGCAGGGCTGACAATATTACTCCATAAACAGAAAACATCTATCTCGAAATCTGCAAAATGGCAGACGGCCTTGGCCCACCATGGGGTGTTGCGCTACTGAAGAAGATACGATTAAAAAAATTTTTAAGTGGAATTTTAATGTATTAAATGTTATAAAACCTTAGAATAAGTAACTGTAAATTAAGTAATAAGAAAAATGTAATAAATAATGTAATAATTCCAAATACTTCGAGCAAATGCCGTTAATTAGCAAGTAAACTGATCAATATTAGAGAGTTTTTGTATACCGTATTTTGACGTACGTTAGCTTTTTCCTATGAGCATGCGCGCTAAGGAGAGAAAAGCTAA
This sequence comes from Caerostris extrusa, assembly GCA_021605095.1. NCBI lineage: Eukaryota > Metazoa > Arthropoda > Arachnida > Araneae > Araneidae > Caerostris > Caerostris extrusa. Next base: position 59,426 of record BPLR01017593.1, on the reverse strand, counting down.
CGGACGTCCAAAGGACGGTAAAAGCAAAAACTCTCATTATCTTTATTACGTAAAAGTTTCTATGGTAAAATATTACGAAAATTATAAAATTAATAAATGTTCTTGCAAAAATATTTAAAAAACTTAAAAAAATTGAGATTTTGATATAATTCAAATAGAAAAAAAATAAAAAATTTCTCATTGTTACTATTATATTTTCAATAGTTCAAATCTAAACAAGCATAGTTTTTATGCATAAATGATCTACATTGAGATTTTGCCTTTATAGTTTTTTTTTTTTTTTTTTTAACATTAATTTACGGTTATAAAGAGTAAAGCGGTATTCAAGAAAACACGAGAAAGAGTGTAGCGGATTTTCAAGTTTTCGTGGATTTTCTGATAGACAGTGCTACAAAAGAACTCAATAGCATTGTTAAAAAGTATTTTGTTAATGAAGATGACATACTCTAATTACAAACTTGCGAGCTTTAAGCAAAGGGCTTAAAGTTACTTAATCCATCAGCATCATTAGTGAATATTCGCTTGAGGGCACGAATTTTATCGGGCATTTTTATTTTGAACGAAGGATTCAATTTTGTGATGATGACACTCATGGACGAGAATTTTATTTGAAAAAGAAATCGAATATATATATTTTTTTGAATGTGTGTTTTTTATATTTGCATTTATGGAAATCATTATTTTTTTATTTTTCTTATTAAACGAAAAACGAAAATTATGAATATTGAAACAAAATTGCGTATTTTATTTTTTGTATTCTTTAAAAAATTGATGGCAAATTTCATAAAATCTAATTATTAGAATACGAGTTTGGATTTCAAAAATACAAGTATAATATTATCTATTATAAGGTAACTTGAAAAATCGGATCTTTTAAAAAATAGTCCCCATACTACTTTTTAAACATTTTTGGGCCTCATATTCTACTTGCACATCTGACAGTACAAATTCACTTTTTTTGTAAATCAAATATACCCCTTCAAAATTAAGATTTTATTTATACATCTATATGTTTATAAAGGCGTGTAAACCATATGTAAATATAAATATATAATTCTCTATGAATAGTGATATATATTTGCAAATGTATATGTATAGGTATATGCTTGTGTGTTTATTTGTGTGTTTGTATAAATACATGTATATATATGTGTATATTTGTTCACTTGTGTATGTGAGAAAAGAGAATATGTGTAAGTATGTGTGCGGGCATATGTACAAATATACGTTTATATATGCTCCTATTTATACACACACAATCATTCATGCATACAAAACACGTACACAGTCACATATATAAATACATAAGCACACATCCACGCATTCGTATGCACGTAATCAACAAACACGCAATAAATATCCATATACATTCACACGCACAAACCTACACAAGCACAAACCTACACACGCACAAACTTGCACGCAAGCACATAAAAGCATTCACTCACATGTGCATACAAATATACTGGCATATGTATACATACATACATACATACATACATACATGCGTTAACTTACACGTGTAAATACTCATTCAATATATCCATACGTGGGAAAATGTGCATTTACATATACATATACAAATGGGCTTGCATGCATATGTAAATAAATATACACTGTAGGTGAGGACACAAACAATCATTATCACTGAAAAATAATAATAAAAAAAAGATTACCGTACATACATAAACTTTTATAATTAAACATTGTAAATCTTTTTAAGTAAAATGATTTTAATATTCATGTATTACTAAATATATAATTAATGAGAAAGCTATAAAGGTGCCACAATATTATTTCATACCAAAATATATCACAGCATTAAATCGTAGAGGAGTTAAAAGGGCCTAATGGATGAGTGACTGGCGCTCAGTGCCACAGGTTTTGGGTTCGAGTTTTGGCACTGACGTGGATGATTTTAATGGTTTGGAATCCACTTTAAGCCGTAGGTCCTGATTTCATATGATTGTAGAGCGTCACGGACCCAAGTCAGACTTCTACCTATGAATGCTTCATCACAACAGAAGCTCTTCCCTTTCCCTTCAACCATGAGTCCATACGGGTTCATGGACTTAGTATGAGTAATGGACTTATTAATCTGTATTATTAATTTCTTATATACAAAGATATCGATTTACTGTTATAAATAACTGATTTTCGTATCCAATTAAAATATAGTTTTAAATGTATTTATTTTGAAATATTTTATATAACTGGCATTTATATTTTTTTCATATTTAATAATTAAAGGCCCAAAATGGAATTGACCGATCCTTTAGAAATGCCAACATCAGCAGCAAGGTCTCTAATTGTAAATCGACGGTTTGCAAGCACCAGATCTTTAAATTGTTGGACGTTAGATTCGTCGGTTGAGGTTGATGGTCGACCAGAGGGCTCTTCGTCTTCAACGCGTTCTCTGACTTCTTTGTACTGTTTATAACTCTTGTAAACATTTCCTTCCGATATAAGAATGCTCACCGAATGCGTTCTGCAGCATTCTATACGTTTCCGCAAACAAAATTGAATGCAAGTTCTTTGCTCAATGAATTCAGATATTTCAAAAATCGCCGGAAAGCTCAGTTTTAGCGTCTCACAAATCCAAGCGTAACTCAAAAACTAATAATTATTTTGACGTGGAATTTCACACAGATGTCAAGGACAGTGGCAGAGACATAAAAAAGAAAAATTGAAATTCCATAAGCCCAGGGAATTTTGAATTGAATGTTGGTCTTATTTTTTGGACACAATAGTATTGAATTACGTAAAGAGACAGAAAAATCAATTTTAAATCAGTCGCATTTAATGATATAACATTTTATAATTAAGAAAGAAAAAAAGTGATTATAAAATCTCTTTTTATGTATAGTTTCTCTTATCGAAACTTTACTTTTTTCTTTGATTGAATTCGCATTTTCGAATGAGTGCTCTTATCGCTTGGCGCAGTTTGAAAGTAAGCCAAGAATGGCTTTCTAACTGAAGTTTCTCTCAGTAACTTCGGTTTCTCTGAAGTAAGTAATTGGTTTGAAATTATAAATCTTATTTTTAAAGAAAATCTGATTTCTAGTTTTAAAATTTTAGTATCTACTTTCTGAAGAACTAAATAAAAATATGCGCAAATTATTTTTGTATATATAATTTCCATGTCGTGATTATTTAATAACATTGTGTAGGGACGATTTCAATAACTATTAAACAAATTGATTTATAAAATTACAATTGTAGAATATTAAAAATGGTCGTCAGATTATACTGTTTTTTTATATAATTATTTATATTATTAGTTCTATTATTTCTTATTATTTATTCTGTTCTTATCTTAAATATTAGTTTGTTTTTAAAGTTCGACTCTGAAAACCAAAATATTTTTATTAGATATGCATAGTACTCGTGTATGTGTTAGCAAAAGAAATTCAATAAAACTTCAATTCAAACATTTCTATTTTGGTTGAAATGCATTTTTGTGTATTTTTAATACGTATAATATAATCTTTGTATACGTTATTATTAATGTTTTTACTAAATAATTTTGAAACTATTGTTTGTTGTAAAGTATCTCATCATCGGTGTGCTGCAGGAGGACACCCCACGATAAACCCATGAATAGTCTTACTCATGGAGGGAAGGGGACAGTTTCTGTTGTTGACGGATGGAGGACTTTTAAAGGTGTTACTTCGCATTTGTGTATCATAAGGGGAGAAACCCGGAAAATTCCCACTAGGTAGTACGATTAACGAGACAAGATGCTGATAACATAACAAAGTGGTGGTCGCAAAGCTTTTTGAGTTTATGGGTTCATGTTTAAAAGGCATTAATAAATCAACACATTGGAAATGTTTTTTATTGTTGAACATAAATGAACCCCATGTACCAATTCATGGAAAGAGCAACTTGCCAATGAGCGATGAAGGGGAAGACATTGCCTTCCATGAAAACTTTTAGATAAAACTGCATCGTATAAGGCTCTGACGTTTTATGCAGATTGTCTCAATCGCCATTGAGTCGCCATATTTCTGAAAGCATGTTAGAACTGGGACGCCAAAGGCAGGATGAAACCTCAGGTCTCCTATAAGTTTGCTGGTCACGTTATCAATTGGAAATCAATCAATAAAAATAAAATAAATAAATAAATAATAATACTCAATAAAACTAAACAAATCAATAAAAACATATAAAAAAATAAATCAATACAATTAAACAAATCAATAAAAAAAAATAAAAATAAATAAATAAATACAATTAAATAAATCAATACAATTAAATAAATCAATACAATTAAACAAATCAATAAAAAATAAAAAAAATAAATCAATCAATACAATTAAACAAATCAATAAAAAATTAAAATAAAATCAATAAAACTAAACACATTAATAAAAAAAAAAATAATAAATTAATAAACCTAAACAAATCAATAAAAAAGTATAAATAAAATAAAAAATGAATCAATAAAATTAAGCTCAATAAAAAATAAATAAATAATAAACCAATAAAACTAAACAAATCAATAAAAAAATCAATCAATAAAACTAAACAAATAAATAAAAAATAAAAAATAAATAAATCAATAAAACTAAACAAATAAATAAAAAATAAATAAATAAATCAATAAAACTAAACAAATAAAAAATAAAAATAAAATAAATAAATCAGTGCAATTAAACAAATTAATAAAAAATAAATAATAAATTAATAAACCTTAACAAATCAATAAAAAACAAATTAATAAAATAAAAGATGAATCAATAAAACTAAGTTCAATTAAAAAATAAATAAATAAAAACCAATAAAACTAAATAAATCAATAAAAAATCAATAAAAAAAAAATAAATAAATAAATATAATAAAATGAAAAAAAATTTTTGACAGTAATTTTTTCTGACTACCATATTAAATATAAATATCGAAAAAGATTATTCCAATTAAAATAAGGAAATTCAAATCGTTGGTTGGTGAAATTACTTCCATAATGCACTTACTTTGTATTGAAAAGTTTCTTAAATTTTCTTGCCGCTTCTGTAAAAAACTGCTTATAAAATAGTCTGTTATTGCATGCGTCAAGCTATTTTTTTTATCTCTTTTTTTGAATAAAGTTTTTGATCTCGAAATAGGAAAAAGGGATATTTGCTAGATAAAAAAAAAATAAGATCCGTTCTGCATTGAAGAAATTGGAGCAATTTACGATATTTTAAGCCCATAAAAAGAACTCGAATAGAAACATTACTTGAATAAGATAAATGATAACCTACATTTTAAATGACATTCCGATCCGAACTACTAGACATTTTTTTCCATATAGCAAATATTTTAAATACATACTTTGGAAAAATTGATCTGATTTTATATTTGGTTCGGATAAGTGTATCGTTTAAGTTATTTTAGATTAAAAAAAAAAAAAGGACAGCTTTGAGGGTGGTCTGTGAAACAAATCTTCAAATGTTTTTAAAATGAAAAATGAAAATTGATCATTTTTTCATCTTCTATACATCTTTCAGTATAAATTTATGGTACTTGCGTATTAACGGTACCTTGGCGACAGACTTGGCGGTTTTTAAGTGTCATAATCTTTATTATTTGGAATAAAAATATTTTGAAAGCGTTTTGATTTTAAATGAAGTGTGTTTCAAATATATTTTTATTATTTGGAACAAAAATTTTAAGTGTAGATTGGCGCCAAATCTGTAGCTGCTGTTGGCGCGTGGGCTCTTTATTGGCGCAACTGTCGCAAAGGTACCGTTAATACGTAAGTACTAAATTTATTAAATATTTAGATCTTCTGCTTTTGTTGTATTAAAAATATTTTTTTACAAAAAGTTTTATAATAAATTGTTTTATTTTAATTTTATTAAAAATGTTTTTTTTTTCTTTAAAGCATATGTGTTTGTAAAACTAATCCTTCTCTCAAGCACAACTTCTAATTGCCAATTGGTTACCGCTCTGGCATTGGTACAGGGTTTCAGGTTGGAATTCGAACAATGGCATGGATGTTTGTTCGTGGTTCGGAATCCCACGTTGAACTGTAACTCTCGGTCTAATTAGCCTAAAGTGTGCACGAAATGACCGTAGAGCGTCAAACCAAACCCGCCTCTACAGTCCATGTTGGACCATGGTCGTCTGCCTACTGGCAGATTCGAACCACTACAAACATACATGACACCGCTTCGAACCTATGGCACAGAGCACCAGAGCGCTGGCCACTCGCGATCAGACCCGATTAATGCAAATTGACTCTACCAAAATAATTACTGTCATAGAAATTTTAAAATTTTATATGTAAATAGTTATTTTACACTTAATTAAATTGTTGTTTGGTTTTTGATAATAGATGTGTAGTTACAATTGGGATTGCAATATCGGACCAAAAGTTCAGATCTTGATACTGGTTTTAATACCGGTATTAGAAATTTTAGAAAAGAAGAAAACGCAGGTGTTTTTTTGTTTTTATTTGCCAGTTTATTAGAGCATGTAAATATCACAAAAATATTTGTAACTTATAAATTATAACAGTATATAAATAATCACAAAAAAGAAAAAGAACATCTTATTTATTTAAATCTCAAAAAAGTGTAAATATCACTATTCAGTCTGTGGTACTATTACAAATTTGTGAAATGTGATCATAATGCATCAATTGTACTATCATTAATTAACTAAAAATTACCAGCTGTCAGTTCTCTTTTCAGCATCTACGCTAGTTGGTGGTAGTGTTAAATGCGCGATCATACTTTTTCAAATATTTACACCCTAAATCCCTCATCTTCAAATAAATCTATTTCTCGTCGGATTGTTTTGGATACAGCTGATTTTTGCATTGTATTTTGTTTTGTTGAAATTTTTTTAATTATCGCTAATTCTGATTTTTGTTCAAGAGACAATTAATTTTCACTATCAACATTAGTGTCATTATAATCTTCGATAACTGTACCGAATTCTTCTGAATGTGGATAGGTTCTGAATTCTGAATAAGAATTTATAGATAAAAATAAGAATTTCACAAATAAGAATTCTAAATTTCTAGTAAATACCGAAAAAGCGGTATTTAAACTTGTGAATACCGGTATTACAAAACTGTACAAATGGCTCAAAATACCGGTATTGCAATCCCTAGTTACAATATTTGTTCATATATTCTAAGAATTGCTAACACTGTCTATTTAGGGGAGAAGGCCTGATAACTGTATTTTTGAACAGAAATGAACAAATATTTATTTATGTTTTTATTTAATTGTTTTTTCTTTTATTTTAAATTTCCTCAAATTTAAAATTTATTTATATTTTTTATTACATTCAATTGAAATATTTTAAAATACATAATTGCTTTAAAAACGTTCATTTTTCATCCTAACGCCATTATTAATATTTAAAAAGCAAATTTATATTTAATTAACATTTAAAACGCAAATTTATATTTAATTAAAATTTAATATTTAATTTAACATAAGAGATAAATTAAAATATTAATTGTAAATTCATATTTTTAAAACCATTTTACTTCCCAGAATAAAAATATCTAAGTGGAAATATCGATTTCTAATTATTGTAACACGAAAATGTTGCCATTGAGTTTTATTTAAAAATATTTCTGATACGTTCAAAGAATATTATGTCTCAAAAATGCTGAGTCACTAATGAGTTGACTCAGCGCTAATAAAATGTATCAAGCATAGCTATTTAATAACCCTGATATTGAACTTACTGCGACTTCCTAAATTAAAACTATTGGATATCAATAACAATATTTAAATATTTCATAAAGGATGTTATATTAAGAGGTAATTACTGTGCATACAATTTCAGCGTTTTTGGAATACATCCAAGAAGATTAAACTTATGAGGCAAATTTCAATGAAGCAGTAAAAAAAAAAAAGAAATTGCACCATTTTCAATGTTTTATCGCAGTTTTTATTCTTCATGAGTTCCTTCCTTCCTTTGATGATAAACAAGCTCGAACAATTTATTTAATGTCACTGTAACAAAAAATTTCCATGGCGCTTTTTTTAATGTATTTTATCGTTAACACTCTTTATACTAAATTTATTTTTTACTCAAACAGTGTAACTAACTATTGAAGCGTGATTTTTTGTGCTGTAAGACTGCTTTTAAGGAGTGACTAATTATGTTTTTGAACAAGAATACTTTATCCTTACTGAAATATTTAAAGAATGTACCAAAAATTAAAATGCTCGACTTATGCTTTAGTGGCAACGCCACTGGTGACAATTAGGGCGGCAGTTCAATCCGCTGATGGTGCTTAATTGTAGGCACTGTTTAAAAAAAAACGAGGAATCTTGATGGTGTTTGGATGTTCAGCATCTTGCCTAGTTAATCGGACTGCCTGATGGGTGTTTTCCGGGTTTTCTCCCATGATACGCAAATGCGGAGTTCCCCCATAAAAGTCTTCATGAAAGCCCTATCCTCCTTATTCAGTGACATGGAGCCAACTCAGACTTCTACCTACGGGATGCTCCATCACAACAGAACTTTCCCCGTCCTTTTCCATGAGACCACATGGGTTCTTCGACTTGGTCAAGATGTTGCTGTCTACCAAATGGGATAAATAAGAAAGAAAGAAAGAAATTAAAATGTACAAAAATTCCTTTTTTTGTAATATCACACATTTAAAAATAACGTAAATTTAAATTTTTTTGCACACTTACTTTTTTAAATAATTGGATAAAAATAAAATTTAAAAATTTGATAAATAAACTAGATACATTTTTAATACGATAGTTTTAAAAATAAAAATTTACAACTAACATTTTATACATCTGTTGTGTTAAATTAAAAAGATTAAGATTAATTTTCAATTAAGTAAAAGTTTGCATTTTAAATATTTATAATGGAGTTAGGATGAAAAATGAACATTTCAAACAATTTTGAATTTCAACATATTTAAAAAATGTATTAAAAAATATCCATCTTCATTGGCGCAATGCCCCATGGTGAGTCAAGACCGTCTGTCTACTGGCAGATTTCGAGACAGGAGATGTTTGTCTTTTTACTGGGGTAGGTTAACAGCCCTTCATCCTAAATCTCTACAACCAAATTATACAAGGCCTAACGATTTAAAAGGGGATTCAGAACTACAAACATCCATCACCGCCAAGACTCGAACCCAAAACGTGTAGCACCAAGTGCTAGCCACTCGGCCATCAGGCACCAATAAAAATATTACTAAATTTTAAATGTGTTGACATTAAAAACGTTTTCATTTGGTAAAAGATATTTGGACTTTCTGTTCAGGTACCTTGGCGACAGTTGCGCCAATAAAGTAATCAAGTGTTCTCTAAATAAATAACTGTTCTATTTTTGGTAACCTTAATTTGATTACTAAATATAGTAAATACACCAAGTATTCAAACAATCAAATGAGTTTTTACAATTTGGGAACAAATATTTTAAATACACAAAAATAATCAAATGAGTTTTAATATTTAAATTTTAAATGAGTATTCCTATATAAATTAAAAAAAAAAATCTTTCTATATTACAATAATTATTTTAGTAGAGTTAATTTTGCATAAATTGAAAAGTATTTTCCTAACTTTCCAAGTCAATTAATTTGAAAACTTTTTGAATTATTGAATATATTAAAACTTCCTAATAGCAGTGCTCGTTATATTTGAATTTGAATTTTCAGTATGATAATATTAGTTCCAAAATTTCGAAATGTTCAATTATCTGTGTCTTTATGAAGACATTAACGAACTAGAGAGACTGAAGTTAGGAAGAATTTTCTATGCAATAAAAGTGTCTCCAAAATAACTGGATCAAGAAAATTTGGAAATTTACCATTTAAGAAGTTGTATTTTATAGATAGTATATTTAACCAATGGGCTCTTTATTTACTGCTCTTATAAAGAAATCGATGTCAAATATCGATTTAGAAAATGTATTATTCAAAGAAACTTTAGAATATTTCTTTTCAAAATTCAATATTTATGTAAGGTACCATTTGTACCTTTTATTAAAATCAAACAAAAGTTATTTGAAAAAAAAATGTTCCTTTAAATTGAATGAAGAATAAATAGGTGTACAGAAAAGAACCAGTAGTGTTTTGTTTTAATAGAAAAGCAACTCTTGCTTTAAGACAAACATAAATTGAATCAATCTCAAAGAAATTATTGATTCTGTTAACCATCTATATTAAAAAAACGAGAAAAATGCATGAATACATATGCACTTTCGTATAATAGAGATAGAGTGAGGAGTAATTAAATTTATCTCTTTGTGTATTTGAAAAAGAAGACGTCATTCAATTTCTATGAATTGTATACACTCACTTCAAATATTTGTTTTGCTAAGCATACTGAAAAAACTTGTGCTTTTACAATAAAAATTTACTTAGAATAAAAATTATTAAATTTACAAAATGAATAATTTAAATATTTAACACATAATTAAAAATCTAAATTAAATTAATAATTTATGTTTTGATTAACAGAAAAGCAACTCTTGTTTTCGTACAAACAAATTGGATCAATCTCAGAGCAATTGTTGATTTTTTTTTTATCCATTTGCATTAAAAAAAAAAAACGAGAAATATGATGCATATTTACTTTCATTTAATACAAGATATTTAGAAATAGAGTAATTAACTTTACCTGTTTGTGTATTCGAAAAGATTTCATTCAATTTCTATGAATTTTATCCGTCTTCAAATATTTATTATGAATGCATACTGAAAAAAATTTTATATTAAAAGAAATTTTGTTTGTTATTATTGTTACTTATCCGACTTGGTAGATATCTAATCTAGACCAAGCCCATGAACCCTTATGGACTCATGGTTGAAGGGGAAGGAAGCAGTTTTGTTGTGAAGGAGCACCCGTAGGTAGAAGTCTGACTTTTGCTCCGTGATGCTCTACAGTCAAATGAGACCGGGACCTACGGCTTAAAGTGGATTTCGAACCACTACAAACATTTATGACACTGCTGCCGGGACTCGAACCCGAAACCTGTGTGCCGAGCGCCAGAGCGCTAGTCACTTGATCATTCAGGCCCAAAGAGAAATTTTACGATCTAGAATCAAAATTTACAAAATGAATAATTTAAATATTTAGCACACAAATAAAAAACTAAACAAAAAAATTAATAATTTATTTATGTTTTGATTAATTGAAAAGCAGCTCTTGCTTTTGTACAACATATAAATTGGATCAATCTCAAAGCAATTGTTGATTCTTAAGGCATCTGCATTGAAAAACGTGAAATATGCATGGATACATATGTACTTTCAGTTAGTACGTTAAATTAATTAATTTATATTTTGATTAATAGAATAGCTACTCTTGGCCTTCGTACAAACAAATAAATTGGATCAATCTCGAAGCATTTCTTGATTCTTTTAGCCATCTGCATTGTAACAAGTAATATAAAAAAAAAATCAATCAATTTCTACTTTTTTTCACTATATTGTAGAAAAGTCCTTTACAAATAAAGTTGAAATTTTCCTCTTACATCTGGCGCCATCTGTTATTAGATACATGCAATTTAAATCTAAAAAAATTTAAATTAATTTAAATTTAATTAATGAATTAATATTTGAAAAAAAACTGTATTAACATCAGTGGCATCCACTACAAATTCAAAAAAATTTATTTGAACTTGAGTGGATGAATAAGAAATATTTTATTAACGATTGAAAATTTTAACAAGATATATATAGGGAGAGTGTGAGCTGATAGAAGGAATTGAAAAACGAGAAGTATGCATGGATACATATGCACTTTCATTTAATACGTTAAATTAATAATATATTTCTGTTTTGATTAATAGAATAGCAACTCTTGAATTTGGTACAAAAATTGAATCAATCGCAAAGCATTTGTTGATTCTTTTAGCCATTTCCATTGAAGAAAAACGAAATATGCATGGGTACATATGCACTTTCATTTAATACGTTAGATTAATAATTTATTTATTTATTCATAATATAAATATTTAACACATAATAAAAACGAAACACAAGAGTGTCTTCGTTGATAGATACAAGCATAATAAACGAAAATCGTTGCATCTTCAATGCTGCAGATAATATCTTAAACAACTTCAACAACTACAATTATCTCTTCTTGAGTTGACAGTAATTATTTTTAAGACAAACTCCATCCAGAATATAGCATGTTATTGTCGCCTTTGTCGCAAATCAAGTTACAGTTTTATGGAGGCACTTCCGAAATGAAGTCTCGATGCAAAAATTAAAATAAACATCCTGGTTTCGCAGCTGCGAGGGGAGTCTGTTATGCTAATAAAATCTCTGACCTTGTTTTGCTTTTTTTAATTTAACGTCAACGCCTTCGTTAAAAGAGAATTTCCGGCAATTATGCGGGGCTTAATTGAATATTTCCGAAATAATTAAGTTACAAGACAGATAGTTGGCAGATGTTGAGCTAATTTATTAAAGCATCTTCAGCTTCTGGAGCAAACTTATTTTTCATTTACGTAATGAACCAGACACATTTATTGAATTTGGCTGAACAGATGAAAGCAAAATCAGATGTATTTGTTTAAATATTTTTTTTTATTTAATTTGTTTTTAGTAGAACAATGCAAAACAATTCTTAAACAAAATCTTTTAATATAACAATGCAAGAACTATTTTTTAAACAAAATTTGCAATAGCAATACAAGAACAATTTTTAAACAGAAATTTGTTTTTAATAGAACAATGCAAGAACAATTTTTAAACAAAATTTGTTTTTGGTAGAACAATACAAGATAAATTTTTAGAAATGTAGAATATGAGCTAATTTATTAAAGCATCTTGAGCTTCTGGAGCAAATTTATTTTTCATTTATGTAATGGACCAAACACATTTATTGAAATTTGGCCGAACAGATGAAGCAAAATCAGATGCATTTGCTTAAATATTTATTCTTAGCTGTATGTTGCAGTTTTTTTATTTAATTTGCATAAAATAAATTTTAAATAAATTCAAAAATTCTAAAACTAGTTTAAATTTTGACTAAATATAACTTTTAATCTTTATAAATCTGTAAAGAAATGAAGATAATTTTTTTATTTACTTTTTTCAAAATATTGAATCATGGAATGGAATGTAATGTTTAAATTAAAATAATGCAATTTAATGTAAAATGTCATTATGTAAATTACTTTTTCTTGATAAATGCAATTTGCAGTAAGTGTATTTTTTTCTGTTGAAAAAGCATAATAAAGTGCAAGAAATTTAAAAAAAATGAGAAACGAAACATTATATCAGAGATTATTTTATTGGGAGTTATTATATGTGCTACTGAAATTTAATTTGCTTATTTAGCCTTTTACTCTGTTACAAATATACATAAATAATCTCTACGAATTGAAGATCAAGTCCTCTAATTTATTTTATTTTTTAAAGAAGTTACAATTTAATTAAGCATAAAATAGGGTTTTCAGAAACCGCACTTTAAGACATTTTTTTACATAAAAAATGAATGTACAAAATAATACAGCATATAATAAAAACACTTTAACATATAAAACAATATAATGAAAACAGGCAGTAATTTAATCAGTACTTATATTTAAAATATTTTATTTTATATTATGAATTAAACTTATACTAGTTATAACATTATCAATTGTAAGCATTTTGGTTCATTCAATGTACGATAAGAAAAATAGATTTTGATTGCTGAAATGATAACAAACAATCATTATTTTTAGTCAATCATTTTAAACAATTATTATTTTAAACAATCATTATTTTCAATTTCTATCATACTTTTTAATAAAATGGTGTTACTTAAAGTTGAAAAATTAAAATCCTCATATTCATAACATTTAATTTGACAGTCTAGACCAGGGGTCGGCAACCTGCGGCTCGCGAGCCACATGCGGATCTTTGGATGTGAAGCTGCGGCTCTTTAGTTCCATACGCAGATATTATTTATTTTATCAAAAAAAAAACATTTAAAAATCGTTTTGAATCGATTAACGAGGATTAGGCACCGATTCTATCTCTCAGCCACTTGTACTCGCTTTTCACGGCACCCCTCCCCCGTCGTCACTGTCGTCAGCCCATCGGAAGCTTTCGAATGACGCCGTCGTCGGATGTTTCTATGATGTCGGATGATGAAAAACTGTTTCGTGATTTCAAAAACAAACCAGAAATCTTGAAAAAAATCAAAGATTTGCCACTACCCGCTAAAACAGTACAAGATAGGATAGCTAAAATGTCTTCAAATATAACATATTTGTAGGTGGAAGCTATTCAACTTGCCTTATCACTTGCTATAGATGAGTCTTGCAACATAAAAGACACGGCACAAGTTGCCCTTTTTGTCAGATATATGTCTTCCCAAGGTCCAAAAGAGGAACTTCTAGGATTGCTACCGCTCTCGGGACACACTAGAGGGGAAGATGTATTTATGCGAGTACTATTTATTGTTGGCAAGAAAAAATTTGTGGCTCTTTAAAAACTTTGAAATTTGGTAAATTGTAATTTTTGGCTCTTCCGACTCAAAAGGTTGCCGACCCCTGGTCTAGACCTATATCAGACCAACAACAACTGGAAGAGGGTCACTTTCAGGTTCATGGGAACACTTTTGTTTTTACAGATTTTTATTTACAAGCACTATATATACCAATAATGTATTCTGGGTTATTATACAATGAAATTAAAAATTAAAATATAAATTTATCACAGGTGCAGTTCACTCCAAGATCGGAGATTTTCAGAATTCTCGAGTCTACATCGAATCTAATTGCCCAGTTTGCAGCAGGCTTTAATCATCACATGGCGTAATATACGAAATCACAAGGGGTTCACTGTGAAAGACAGGCGGAAACTCAAATATTGTCACTCATTCAACTTCACTTAGTTCACTAAAATCTATGTTGCTTAAACAATAATAGCGAAAATTGGATTATCGCTAATAAATTACAATGTTTCAAAATCCAAGGAAGAGAGACATATCCTCTATTTTATAAGCCAGAGGTGGACAACTCAAATGATCTTGCAGGCTACTTTCAAAATGCTTAATAACTCCTGACAGCATATAAAATTATATATCTCCGTATTAGATTTAGACCCACTACAGACATTTTTTGGGTGAAAAATTGAAACATAACGAGTTATTTGTTTGTGCTTTACTTTTATTCTTACATGCAAACATAGCTAATATAATAATAATATTAAACGCACACTATACAGAAATAGATAACATAAAAATGAAATATAAAAAATATATAAATATAAATGAAATAAAAAAAGGGAAATAATAAAAAATATTTATTTTACTAGTGCGATATTTGTTTCTCCACTCTTTCACTTAGCTTCTGCAAATTTATCTCGTCGATATTTGTACATCGTAATTGGTGTTGCGTCCGTTATGTTTGAGTTGTTTTGTGTTTGATCAATTTCATTTTTGAAGAAAAAATTCGCATATATAAGTTGAACCAAAAGCGCTAACAATTTCAACTGCGTCTGGTTTGATCTGCTATCAACAATCAACTGGGCGTATCTAGGGATGGTCACTGAGGTCACTTAAAGTGAAAATAGAACTTGTTATATTAGACGTTCCTAAGATGCGCACACATCATAAGTTCCCAGAATATAATTGAATTATTCTGCAAACTCATAACTGTAAACTCATAAATAAAACAGGCGATATCTGTCATATATTCGCAAGAATATTATTTTAAAATCAAAGTTATTTTTTTCGCATCTTTTCGATGGTTAATTTTTGAATAGATGGATGCACACATAATGCATTTTTGTAATACATTGATTTCCACTATTTTGACCATTATAAAATAAATATATTTGATTAAAAGTGTGAACAATCTCACGGGCAGGAAAAATATTGAAGGCGGGCCGCGGGTTGGCCACCCGTTATAAGCTATAAACAGTTTTATGATTATTTCTAACGTTCTTGTCAATTGGTCAATTGCTGATAATTTTTTTTTTAAACTTACATCCTCATAAAAGTAATATTTTCTCAGTATTATGAAAAGCATTTACCTAAGGGCTAAAATGTTTCATTTCAACGACAGATGGCGGGACATCGAGTTTAAAGTTGATCTAGAAATCACCCAGAGAAAACGAACCAAAAATTCTAGAAACGCCCCAATCCAAATCCACGCATTGTCTCGAGCATTCCTGATTGATTGCGGTTAGGAGAAGGTTTAATCCCAGTCATCTGATTCGCTTCTGGTCTTTCCCTACATTGACGTCACGGATGACGTCACGCGAGTGCGAAAATCGAAGCAAATTTGTGCCTGGAAATGTGTTTCCCGCTCCAGACCGCCAGACAGTGATTATGCATTCAGGCCGTTATTTTCGCTTGTCAGTGAATTTGCATTTGTTAGCACTCGCTTTCAGTTTAAAAGGGCTTTGTTTTGGGGCCGAAAAAAATCGTGAAATATTATGCGGGGCGAATAATTTATTCCTTTTTAAACTGTCATTAAAGTCATTTCAATCCATTGTCATTGTCTTGAGGAAAACTTTGGTTAGAATATATTAATTTTTTTATTCGGCATTATTAAGAAATATAAAACTCAAAAAATTCAAGTTTTTTTCAATTCCTTCTATTAGCTCACACTCTCCCTATATATATCTTGTATCTTGTACAAATTTTCAATCGTTCATAAAATACCTTCTATTCATCCACTCAAGTTCAAATACATTTTTTTTGAACTTGTAGTGGATGACACTTGGTGTTAATAAAGTTTTTCGAATATTAATTCAGTAATTAAATTTAATTAATTCATTATATAGTTTTTTTATTTAAGTTGCATATATCTACCAATAGATGGAGCCAGATAAACTTAAAAAAATGAATGGAAATTATTTATAAAGGACTTTCTGCAATAGTGTGAAAAAAAGTAGGAATTGACTTTAATTTTTTTTTTTTTTTTTATATTACTTGTTTTTTTATTTAAATAAAATAATTGCTTAAAAAATAAAATTTCTAAATATTATTTGGAAAATGCATTAGTGCTACTGTATCCAAAAAGAAAGAACAATTATTTTTTCATAAATTCTTTATTTATTTTTCCAAATTTATTTCATCGCCTTCAAAGTAATCCCCTCCGGACACAATGCACTTGTGCCAAATTTTTTTTCCAATCCTCAATGTCTGCTAAAAAGTCATCGGCTGGGATGGCCTTCAAAGCGCGCGGCGATTCATGTTGGATCTCTTCAAACGACTCAAAACGGTGTCCCCGGAGTTGTCTTTTGAGTTTGGGGAATAACCAGAAGTCGCACGGTGTGAATACGGTGGTTGTGGAACAATATGGGTTTCATTTTTGGCGAAAAAGTCACGAAGAATCACTGCAGTGTGAGCTGGCGCATTCAGTAGTTTTTAACGTCAAATGTCGTCAGTCGAAATTTGACACGTTTGAGGCCCAAAATGGAATTGACCGATCCTTTTGAAATTCCGACATTAGCAGCAAGGTCTCTAATTGTAAATCGACAGTTTGCAAATACCAATTCTTTGGACGTGAGCTTCGTCGGTTGATGTAGATGTTCGACCAGAGGATTCTTTGCCTTCATCGTGTTCTCTGCCTTCTGTGAACTGTTTTTACCACTTCTTAACATTTCTTTCCTATATAGGAATGCTCATCGAATGCCTACTGCAACATTCTATACGTAGCCGAAAACAAATTTTAATGCAACTTCTTAGCTAACTTAATACAGTGGTTTCAAAATCGCAGGAATTAGTTTTAGCGTCTCACAAAGTCAAGCGTAACTCAAACATAGATGTCAAGGACAGTGCCAGCAACCTAAAAAAAAAAAAAAAAATTGAAATTCCATAAGCCGCGGGAATTTTTAAATTGAAAATTGGTCTTACTTTTTGGACACAGTAGTTTATATAAACTTTTCATAAATTTGTGGTATTACAAATAGTTAAAAACTTTTATTTTTTTTAACCAGCATACATAGTTAAACATATTTCGACATGACCTATATTTCAAAATAAGGTTACTGTTCTGAATTAGGTAAGTATTGATAAAAGGAGTATAGTTTTTAAATTACTTTTAATATGACAATACATTTCTAGTCAACGAAGACAAAGAACTGTAATTTTCTAGAGGACTGTTTCATTTTTGGCCATTAAAAATGTATAATAGGACATTTTTTTTCAAAATATTCAAATTTCAGGTTGATAGATTTCCAGATTCTTAATTGCTTAAGAAGTTTATATAAATATGTGTATGTTTGAAAATTTAAATTTCAAAGATTTTATTTCATTTTGTAGTTGTTTTAATATTTATTTAATGGTCATGATATGTAATAATGAATATTATTAGATATTTTTGCAGTTAAGTAATGCCCTTGTCATGATATTACTTGTAGCAAAATTGGTAACTTTTAATTAAACAAAATATGTTAATTTCCTTAGACTCATTTAATAACTATAGAGTTAGGAACAAAAATATTTAATTGCATTACGATAGATATCTGAACCATTTTGAATGTTTGAGAAATAAAATATTACATTTTTGAGAATTTCTTTTTAAAAAATTATAAAGCTTTCTTTATTTATTTCTCGTTGAAAATGATTGATTCTAGAGGCATACAATAGATGGCGCTATGCAAGTACATCATACTATCGTCCAGACTTTTACTTTTTAAATTATTCATATTTTTTAGCAATATTTGAAGGAAAAAACTTGAATCATTTATATGGTTTCATATTTCATATATTTCATTATTTATTGAATCAATATTTTTCTCGGTATGCTTTATTTAAGCAAATTTTTCGGTCAAGGATAAATCTTGAGTAATCTATTAAATAAAATTTTTAGTACTTTTTCTTAGTAAATCATATTTAGTTAACGTTAATCTTAAAAATTAAAAATAAAAGTTAGTATAAATTAAAAAATGCACCAAATATGAGCACCAAGTTGTGTTGATCAATTTTGTTTTCTGGATAGTATAACAGTTTTTAGTAAATGCATTATTTTTTCTGTAGTCAAAAAGGAAAAACTGCATTGTCAATAATTAATACGGCAGTGCTTCTTTGAGAAAATATGGCGCAGTTCAAAAACATGAACAATTTGTATGGTATAAAAAAAACTTTATGAATGAGATGAATATAATTATATAAAAAACAAATTTAATTTTGTATCATTAAAAAAAAATTGCTTGCTTTAATGAAGTATATATTGCATTTAATTATTTTCATCTGTGTATTCAAATTTATTTGAATAGTTCATGAAAAATGTTAAGTTTTTTTTTTAAATAAAAGATACATTATTTGAAAAAAATATTCAAATCTATTGAGAGTTTATTAATACATACGTTTAGTGTTTTCATGAGATATAAAGAATTTTAAAATGATGACTCATTAATCGATTCATTTATAAGACGATTCGTATACAAATACCAGAAACTAATATGTAGGTCACGTGAAAGCAAATAAAAGTTTCCAGTCAGAGTAATCTGGATAAAATGTAAGACAAGGACGAAATTACATATGTTTGGTGGTTCATACGAATTTCTACATGTAATATGTCTAGAAAAACTATCTGGACTTTTTACCTTAGAGAATGATAAACTTTATAAGGAGTGTGATGTAGCCAGTGTAGCCCAATAGTTTATTTCGATCATATTTTCACCTTAATGCTTTTCGAAACATAGTTAAATCTATGAAAAAAGATTGGTGGTGGAACATAAAAGAAATATATCATTGGAATGTAAATGCATCATTTTACTGTTAAAAAGAGACAGACACCAGTCAGTGGTATATATTACTCAATAACTGCATATGCCAATAATAGTCAAGTGTTTTTTTACTTATTGAGGCTACATTCTTCCAAAAGCCAATTTTTTTGTCCGTCGTCTTCAACGATGCACTTCAACTATCACCGTGTTATCACATTTACGGCAAAGAGCAGAAAGCCTATACGTCTTCAGAATTGGCGATGTACTATTTACAATATATGATATCAGTGTTACAAATGATTCTGTATACCAGTCAACGTAGTAAGAGGTGAAAATATCGTTTTAGTCCAGTAACATTAAAATTACTAAGTCTTTTACAACGTCTAACACAATTTCGTCTTTACTTCTACTATTATTTGTCCAGAAATATTGTAGTGAACATCCTCCCTAAGCTCTGCATTCTTGATGACACATTTGTCACCCACGCCCATCTGTTCCGAGGTGCCATTGCCGAAACCAAATTTTTATGGATGATAACACAAACTACATCCATCTGGTTTTGTAGAGGTAGCTGCTTTAAAAGAAAGGATATCTCTTGGATAAATTAATCAGCTTTCATCCTGATTAAATTTTATTTTATGTAAGAGGATTTGAGGTCTTTGGTGACTTTAAACAAGATCTTATTCACCGGGAAAACAGCAGAGAAATATGCAGTCTTACATAAGCAAACATTTTACTTTCTTTAGTTGAATATGGAAATGCGGCACCACGAGAAAGGTTTGTTTTAGTCTTTCTAAAAATAAAATCCCAATAACGGATCAATAGGTCGTTATGCAGACGATAAGAGCAATCAATCCATTTGAGAATGCTCATATCCCTTACAAAGGAACTTATGTTTTTCTTTTCTCTCTTGGGTATGCTGTCCTTTACATCCACTCATCTCTTTAAACAAATTGTTTTTTTTCTGGATTTTGCATTAACTTCCTCATATTCCGTTTTCATCAGCATTTTTTCTTAATCTTTTAAGTACAAAATATGATCTATATTTTGATTTTCATGTTTTACAAGTGTGATTTGTTTGCAAAGTTAAGAATGAAATGCAGTTTATGCATTAATGTATGGACTATAATAGAAAATATCAATAAATGGACAGTAAAAGTAATACTTGCTTCATCGATTGAGATTATAGTCTACAAACTAAGGATCGTAGAGCGTTGCTGGGGCATTGTTACTCCGCGTCCGTATCTTCAAGTTACACGCGCCCCCTGGGTAATGCAAAGTGAAACGTCTGTGCAGCGCTTGCCTTAAGGCATCCAAGACCAAGCTGTCTGTGTTTGCCAGCTGCATTGGAACAAAGAAAAAAAAAGTCTACAAACTAATTTGCATGAAAAACGGAACTAAATGATTGTTGAGATGTGGTGGCAGTTTGCTATTTCTAATGACTGTGCAATAATTTTTAAAGCACTAAAAGAATTATTAGCGCCTGATACTGAGTGACTAATGCCCCTGTGCTAGGTACTACAGGTTTCGGGTTCAAGTTCTGGCAGTTCCGGGATGTCTGTAAGGGTTCAGAATCCACTCTAAACCATAGGTCCTGGTCTAATATGATTGTAGAGCATTAAGCGTACGGCTGACTCGTAAAAATAAAAACATCTCAAGTTTCGGAATCTGCCAGTAGGCAGAAGGCCTTGCCGCCACCATAGGACTGTGCGCCATTGAAAAAGAAAAGGATTAGTTTTCAGACATGAGGAATGTAACATACTTCTGTATTACATTAACCACATAATCTATTATTTATGTTGCTCATTATAAGTACAGTTCCATACATTTCAGAAAAAGGAAAACAATTTAATCAGTTAAAAATCAATAGTAAAATTAGAACATAAGAATAAAGATTTTTTCTTGTACAATTTCGCGGGGAGGAATTAATAAACTTCTTTTCAAGAAAGCCATATTTAGATAGTCTACCTTTAACGGAATTTTTCAGAATAAATAGACATTTATTTCTTAAGAGGCATTAATTAATTAAATAATAAATATTTTCTTAATATTTCACACTTTGAAGCATCTTTCTCTTTTAAGAAACAAGCTGATAAGCAAATGTGAATACTAACTAGCTTATCTGTAAGTTACTATATCTTTTTACGCCATTATGAAATTTACAACTTTTTTTCCCAGAATAAATTGGTATAACTAGCAAATATTTCGAAAACTGTTGTAATGGAAGATTAAAATTTACAAAATGATTAAAAATTTATTTGCTTGTTACCTGATAAACTTGGTAACTGCTGATCCTTTACGAATAAATGGTTCGTTCTAAGGTGTAAAGGCCTAATGAGTTAGGAATTTTTAAGTGAGTTTAATTTTCCCAGGCAGAAATTTCTTTTTTATTCTTTCCTAATTAGTTGACACAGCTTAAGGTAATCGGTTTTGATGACTCTTTTCCACCTTGCGATAATGTATCTTGCAAAAGAGATAAGATGTTTCAAAATATCTCAGTCTTAAGGATGATATTCTATTTCAAGATCTTCCTTTAACATTTTGTATGTTTTTTTTATAAAAGATAACCAATTTATTAATATTTAAACACATACGACTATTTAACTTCTGCATTGGTTTATTTTATGAAATAAAATCTTAAAATTTAATAACTGTCATTTCATTACATGGTATACTTTTCAGAGCTCAATAAAATTTTTTTTTCCTTCAAATGTTGCATAATTGAACCATTATTCCTACTTTGTAAAATATGAAATTCATCGCATAACAATTAACAATTTTTAAACAAAATTTGTTTTTTAATAAAACAATGTAAGAAAATTTTTTAAACAATTTTAGATGTAATGTAAGAAAGTAGAACAGTGTAAGAAGAGTAGTAGAACAATGTAAGAAAAATTTTTAAGCAATTTGTTTTTCAATAGAACAATACAAGAACAATTTTTAAACAACATTTGTTTTTCAATAGAGCAATTTTTAAAAATTTGTTTTTCAATAGAACAATATAAGAGCAATTTTTAAACAAATTTGTTTTGAACAGAACAATGTTTGTTTTTAAGAATAATTTTTTAAACAAAATTTGTTTTTAATAACAATATAAGAACAATGTAAGAACAATTTTTAACAAAATTTGATTTTTTTTAAACAAATTTGTTTTTAAGAAGAATTTTTAAACAAAATTTGTTTTTTAATAGAACAATGTAAGAACAATTTTTAAACAAAATTTGAACAATTTTTAAACAAAATTTGTTTTAATAGAACAATGCAAGAACAATTTTTAAACAAAATTTGTTTTTAACAGAACGAAAAGAACAATTTTTAAACAAAATTTGTTTTTAACAGAACGAAAAGAACAATTTTTAAACAAAATTTGTTTTTAACAGAACGAAAGAACAATTTTTAAATAAAATTTGTTTTTAAACAAGAACAGAACGAAAAGAACAATTTTTAAACAAAATTTGTTTTTAACAGAACGAAAGAACAATTTTTAAACAAAATTTGTTTTTAACAGAACACTGTAAGGACAATTTTTAAACAATTTGTTTTTAGTAGAACAATGTAAAATATTCTTCAATAGATATTTTATAAAAATTTACTTGTTAAATTTATTTTCGAATTTTTATTTAAAAAAAAAAAAAAAGGAAAAAAAAATTGTTTATTAATTATGTTGATTTTATTACAACTTCGTAAATATTCACAAAAAATTGATGCAGGAAAATTTTTTATTTAGTTGGGTTATATATCAATCGAAACATCTCAGGATTAATAATATAAATTTTTTTTCATAGCTAATGAATGCATTCAAACAACTTTCACGATTTTACAGTTGCTCTCAATAATTCATTAAGATATATTTTTATATGAAATTTTCATATCATAATAATATGATAATACATGATTAATGCACATCATGCATCGTGTATGCACTAGCATACATTAAAAATAACGTTGAATATACCTTAACAAAGTAACTCAAAAATGATGAATTTTTTTTTTTAGATATATTTTTACATAAATAATTTTTTACTTTGTTGCTTAACATTTTGAAACAAAAGTCGCTTCAAGAATTTCTGCAAATGTTAACAAAATAGTTGCTAATTTATGCAGTGTGTTATGTATTATGAACGTGCACTCCACGTATTTCGTACGAAATCAATTTTTACTCTATCCATACATGCCATTGTTGTGCAGCACAAGGAGAGAATGTGTTCTTCATCTTTTCATTCTTCTTTTGATGTTAGAATCTCATAAAATTTTTATTACTTAAGAGACTTCCGTGTTTGTATAAATAATGAGAGTGTGCGAGGGGTTTTCCCGGGGCACTCTTTTCGAACGTAGTTGCACATGTCATCCGAGAAATTTTAATATCCTCTGCGAAATGTCTTCATAGTTTTTACCAGCACGACTTGAATTTTATTAAATATATATAATGTAATCAGCATATATGTCTACCTCGAAGGTTAATGTAATTTCCTTCTGTATAGGAAAAATGTCATATTTTGTTTGCGACATTTAAGCGAATGTATTCGATATACTTGGTATTTTTAGAATCATAATTTATTTTGTGTATTCCAAATGGTCACGACGTACTAATAATAGAATAATTTAATTTTAGCAACTCATGGATTGGCTTAGAGGAAAGTTTCAAACTTTCTAAAATAATAGTGATAATTTCTTACTAGTCAGATACAGAATAAAGGCTCATATAAAATTAACTTTCATTTCATTCTTTTTATTCTTTTCATTATAATAGTATGTACTGGTTGCGCTTGCAATATATTTACTTTATTCTGACTACTTAATTGTGTTAGCAAAACTAGGTACTATTAGTCAATGTATTGATTTTAATAAAGGCTCATTTGATATTGATATTTTAATAATTATTTTTGTGAACAACTTTATCTTGTATCGAAACAAAATGTCAAGTTGTTAAAGCGAATGATGGCGTTATTGTATTATGGTAAGTTTGTTTTATGAAAGATTTCTAAACATATTTAATTGATTTATTATCCATTCATATAAACTAAGTTAATTAATATATTAAGTTAAGCCTAATTTTTCTCATGGTTACAATAATTTCATAAATCTAAATCTATAAATAATGAAAAATCTGAGGTTGATTCCTAGAGAATTAAACTATAAGGAATTTATATTATCCATGGAAATAACTATTACATATATGAATAATTTGAATGTAGTTTTGGATTAATATTTTGCGAGATTCATAGATGAACAAAATTCTTCAAAATTAAATTATGATATTTGGTATTTTTAGAATCATAACTTCGTGTCTGTATTCCAAATGGTCACGACACACCTAGAAGAATAATTTAATTTCAGCAAAACATTGATTGCCACATTGATTCTACATATACAAATGATAATTTTCTACCAGTCAGATACACAATAAATGTTTACATAAAATAAGCTTTCCTTCCTTTATTTCTTATTTTCATTAACTGTCAGTACGTAACGATTGTGCTTGTATTGTATTTACTTTCTACTGACTACTTAATTGTGTTAGCAAAACACTGTTATGTTAATCAATATCAAATAAGCCTTTAACAAAATCAACTGCTGTATTATGTTGATATTTTAATAATTATTATTGTGAACAACTCTTTTTGTATCGAAATAAATTCTGGGGTTCTTAAGGCGAATGAAGGCATTATTGTATTACAGTAAGTTTGTTTTATGAAGTGTTACTAAACATATTTAATTGATTTATTATTCAAAAGTTATACTTTTTTTTCCTATTTAAACATTTTCTATTAAATTTACTGCATTGCTTTTTTTTTTGAAAAGTAAATTAACTGTAGGCATATAGTATAACGCGTTTAATATTATTTCTCAATTCAGAAAAAAAAATAATAAATATGTATTATTCATTATGCATTATGTATTACTATGTATTAGTATGCATTATGTATTATTGTGCACTATCATGCACCATAAATTAATATGCATTAAAAATAAAGTTGAATTGTTGTAACTTTGTTGCTTAACATTCTGAAACAAAAGTCGATTCATGAATTTCTGAAAATCTCATCAATGTGAACAAAATAGTTCCTAATTTATGTAGTGTGTTATTTTTATGAACGTGCACTCCACGTATTTCCTACGAAATCAATTTTTACTCTATCCACACATGCCATTGTTGAGCAGCACCGGAAGAGAATGCGTTCTTCATCTTCTTTCCATTCTTCTTTTGATGTTAGAATCTCGTATAAAGTTTTATTACTTAAGAGACTTCCGTGTTTGTATAAGTAATGAGTGTGGCGGGGATTTTCCCAGGCTACTCTTTTCGAACCGTAGTTGCACATGTCTTCCGAAACATTTTAATATCCCCTGCGAAATGTCTTCATAGTTTTTACCTTCACGACTTGAAGTTTTATTAAACATATAAATATAATAAGCATGTATCTCCGTCTTGAAGGGTAATGTCATTTCCTTCTGAATAGAAAAGATGTCATGTTTTGATTTCTTTATTTTATCTCGATATTATGTGTATTTTTAAAACCATTACTTGGTCTCTGTATGTCAAATGGCCATAGCATACCAAGAAGTATAAGTTAATTTCAGCAATACATTGGTTCTACATATACAAGTGATAATTTTCTACCAGTCAGATACACAATAAATGTTTACATAAAATTAACTTTCATTTCATTCTTTCTTATACTTTTCAATAACTGTCAGTACGTAACGATTGTTGTAAATACTTTCTTCTGAATACTTAATTGTGTTAGCGAAGCACTGTTATATTAGTCAATATCAAATAAGCCTTTACCGAAATTAACTGCTGTATTACATTGATATTTTAATAATTATTCTGCTTGTAAACAACTTTCTTTTGTATCAAAACAAATTCTTCTTAAGACGAATGATGGCATTATTATATTACGTTAAGTTTGCTTTATGAAGTGTTTCTAAGTATATTTACTTGATATATTATCCTTATGTTATACTTTATTATCCTATTTAAACATTTTCTATTAAAATTACTGTATAGTTTTTGATGAAATGTAAATTAATTGTAGGCATTAAACGAGTCTACTAGAATTTCTCATTTCCAGAAAAAATAATAAAAAATATGTATTATTCACTATGCATTATGTATTACTGTGTATAAGTATGCATTATGTATTACTATGCGTTATGTATTATTATGCACTATCATACACCATAAATTATGATGCATTAAAAATAACGTTGAAATTACCTTTACCAAGTAACTCAAAAATGATGATTCATTTTTTTAATGTAAATTTTTACAAAACAACGTTTTCTTTGATGTTAACATTTTTAAAACAAAAAGTCGTTTCAAGAATTTCTGAAAATCTTCAATGTTAATAAATAAGTTCCTAATTTATGTAGTGTTTCATGTACTATGAACGTGCACTTCACGTATTTCTTTGCAAATCAATTTTTACTCTATCCATACATGCCATTGTTGAGCAGCACCAGGGAGAATGTGTTCTCATTCTTTCCATTCTTCTTTGATGTTAGAATCTCGTAAAAAGTTTTATTACTTAAGAGACTTTCGTGTTTGTACAAATAATGAGTGTGTGCGAGGGGTTTTCCCGGGGCACTCTTTTCCAACGTAGTTGCACATGCCATCCGAAAAATTTTAATATCACCTGCGAAATGTCTTCATAGGTTTTACCGGCACGACTTGAATTTTATTAAATACATAAATGTAATAAGCATATATCTCCGCATATAAGCATATATTTTTCTATTAAAATTATTGTATTTTTTTTTTTTTGAAACGTAAATTAACTGTAGGTATATAATATAAAGGAGTTTACTAGTCTTTTCAAATTTCTCAATTCAGAAAAATAAAAAAAAAATATGTATTATTCATTATGCATTATGTATTACTATGTATTAGTATGTATTATGTATTATCCTTAGTGCACTATCATGCACCATAAATTATTGCGCATTAAAAATAACGTTGAAAATACCTTAAACAAAGTAATTCAATGAATGCTGCATTTTTTGGTTAGATATTTTTACTTAAACAATGTTTACTTTGTTGCTTAACATTTTGAAACAAAGTCGTTGTTTCAAGAATTTCCAGAAAATCTCAGCAATGCTAACAAAATAGTTCTAATTTATGTAATGTGTTATGTATTATGAACGTACACTCCACGTATTTCCTACGAAATCAATTTTTACTCTATCCATACATGCCATTGTTGAGCAGCACCGGAGAATGTGTTCTCTTTTGCATTCTTCTTTTGATGTTAGAATCTCATAAAAAATTTCACTACTTAAGAGACTTCCGTGTTTGTATAAGTAATGAGTGTGTGCAAGGGATTTCCCGGGGCACTCTTTTTCGAACGTAGTTGCACATGTCATCCGAGAAATTTTAATATTCCCTGCGAAATGTCTTCATAGTTTTTACCAGCACGACTTGAATTTTATTAAATATATAAATGTAATAAGCATATATCTCCGTCTTGAAGTTTAATGTAATTTTCCTTCTGTATAGGAAAGATGTCATGTTTTGTTTTCTATATTTAAGCAAATGCATTCGATGTTCGTGGTATTTTTAGAATCAGAACTTCGTTTCTGTAATCCAAATGGTCACGGAATACTAAGTAGAATAATTTAGTTTCAGCAACACATTGATTGCCACATTGATTCTACATACACAAATGATAATTTTCTAGTAGTCAGATACACAATAAATGTTTACATAAAATTAACTTTCATTGCATTATTTCTTATTCTTTTCATTATCAGTACGTAACGATTGTGCTTGTATTGCATTGACTTTCTTCTGACTACTTAATTGTGTTAGCAGAACACGGTTATATTAGTCAATATATCAAATAAGCCTTTACTAAAATCAACTGCTGTATTATATTGATATTTTAATAATTATTCTAGTGAACAACTTTCTTTTGTATCGAAACAAACTCTCAGGTTCTAAAGACGAATGATGGCATTATTATAAATACGGTAAGTTTGCTTTATGTATTGTTTCTAAATATATTTAATGGATTTATTATCCAAACGTTATATTTTATTATCCATACGTTATACTTCCATCATTTTTCATCATATCCTACTTAAAGATTTTCTCTTTTTAATTTATTTTTAAAAAATGTGTATTTTTTTAAAATGTAAATTGTAGATGTAAGAATAAAATATTAGTAAATTAACTGTTGGTATTACATATAGTATAAACGAGTTTGTATTACTGTGAAATTTCTCAATTCAGAAAAATAAGAAGAAAACATGTATTAGTCTTTATTACTATGAATTATGTATTACTATCAATATTAGTATGTATTACTATGAATATTAGTATGTATTACTGTGAATACTAGTATGTATTACTGTGAATACTAGTATGTATTACTGTGAATACTAGAATATTAGTATGTATTATGTATTATTGTGGACTATTATGCACCATAAATTATTATGCATTAAAAATTACGTAGAAAATACTTTTACAAAGTAACTCAATAAATGTTGCGTTTTTATTAGGCATATTTTTTATATAAACAATATTTTACTTTGTTTCTTAACATTTTGAAACAAAAGTCGTCTCAAGAATTTCTGAAAATCTCATCAATGTTAGCAAAATAGTTCCTAATTTATGCGGTGTGTTATGTATTATGAACATGCACTCCACGTATTTCCTTCGAAATCAATTTTTACTATATCTATACATGCCATTGTTGAGCAGCACCAGGAGATAATGTTTTTATCTTTCCATTCTTCTTTTGATGTTAGAATCTCGTAAAAGTCTTACTACTTAAGAGACTTCCGTGTTTGTATAAGTAATGAGTGTGTGCGAGGGGTTTTCCCGGGGCACTCTTTTCGAACATAGTTGCACATGTCATCCGAGAAATTTTAATATCCTCTGCGAAATGTCTTCTTAGTTTTTACCGGCATTTTTATATTTTGTTAAATTTATAAATGTAATAAGCATATATCTCTGTCATGAAGGTTAATGTAATTGTCTTCTGTGGGAAATATATCGGGTTTTTTTTTCTATTTTTAAGCAAATGTACTAGATATTCTTGGTATTTTTAGAATCATAATTTGGTTTCTGTATTCCAAAAGGTCACGACATACCAAGTAGAATAATTTAATTTTACCAACACATTGACTTAGATGAAAGTTGCAAACTTTCTACATATGCAAGTGATTAAATTATCACTTGCATATGTTATCACTTAATTATCACTTGCATATGTTTACTAGTTAGATACACAATAAATACTTACATAAAATTAAGTCTCATTTCATTCTTTTCATTAACTGTCAGTACGTAACGATTGTGCTTGTGTTGTGTTTACTTTCTTCTAACTACTTAATTGTGCTAGCAAAACATGATTATATTAGTCAATATTAAATAATCCTTTACCAAAATCAACTGCTGTATTATATTGTTATTTTAATAATTATTCTTGAGAACAACTTTCTTTTCTATAGAAACAAATTCTCAAGTTCGTAAGGTGAATGATGCCATTATTGTATTCTGGTAAGCTTGCTTTATGAAGGGTTTCTAAGCATATTTAATTGATTTATTATCCATATGGTGTACTTTATTATCTTTATTATCCTATTTAAAAAATTTCCATTAAATTTACTGTATTTTTTTTTTTTTTTTTTTTTTTGTGAAATGTAAATTTACTGTAGGCATATAGTATAAACACGTTTACTAGAATTTCTCAATTCAAAAATAATAATAAAAAGGTATGTATTATTCTGTACTCATTATGTGTTACGATGTATTATTATGCATTATGTTGTATTATGCACCATCCTGCATCATGTATTATTATGCATTAAAAATAACGTTGAAATTGCCTCCACAAAGTAACTCAATAAATGACGAATTTTTTATAAGGTAAATTTTTTACATAAACAATGCTTTACTTTGATGCTTAACATTTTGAAACAAAAGTCGTTTCAAGAATTTCTGAAAATCTCATCAATGTTAACAAAAAAAGTTCCTAATTTATGTAGTGTGTTATGTACTATGAACGTGCACTCCACGTATTTCTTCGGAAATCAATTTTTACTCTATCCATACATGCCATTGTTGAGCATCACCAGGAGAGAATGTGTTCATCTTTCCATTCTTCTTTTGATGTTAGAATCTCGTAAAAAGTTTTATTACTTAAGAGACTTCCGTGTTTGCATAAGTAATGAGTATGTGCCAGGGGTTTTCCCGGGGCACTCTTTTCGAACGTAGTTGCACATGTCATCCGAAAAATTTTAATATCCCCTGCGAAATGTCTTCATAGTTTTTGCCAACACGACTTGAATTTTATTAAATATATAAAGGTAATAAGCATATATCTCTGTCTCGAAGGTTAATGCAATTTCCTTCAGCAGGAAAAGATGTCATGTTTTGTCTTCTATATTTAAACAAATGTATTCGATATTCTTGAGGTATTTTTAGAATCATATTTGTTGTCTGTATACCAAATGGCCATTGATATACACAGCAGAATAATTTAATTTTACCAACATATTGTTTGGCTTGGATGAAAGTTGCAAACTTGTACATATGCAAGTGATAATTTTATACTAGTCAGATTCACAATAAATGCTTACTTTCTTCTGATTGTGTTTGAAAAAGAGGTTATATTAGTCAATATAATACAGCAATTGTTTTTTAATAAAGTCTTATTTGATATTGATATTTTAATATTACGAACAACTTTCTGTTGTATCGAAACAAATTCTCAAGTTCTTAAGGCGAATGATGGCATCATTATATTAATGCTCGTTCCACCGAGTCGTGAAGCGTTGAAGATTCACGCTGTGTAGGCAAGAAAATTTTTCTACCCTTTCACAGCGAAACGTCAGAAATAGCATTAGCCTATTGAAGTTCCGCTTCGAGTTGACAGTTAGTCAACTCGAAGCGGCGGATTTCAAACCGGTTTCAGACGAACGTGGGGAGGTAGTAATTGGTCACGCAGCGCCGGACTCCTTGGTGGAACGAGTCTTTCCTGTAAGTTTGCTTTTATGAAGGGTTTTCTAAACATATTTAATTGATTTATTGTCCATACGTTTATACTTTATACTTTAGTATTCATACACGTTATATATTATTATATTTATTATCCTATTTAAAAATTTTCTATTACATTTACTGTATTTTTTTTTATTTTTTTTTTTTTGTAAAATATGTAAAGTAACAGCGGGCATATAGAATAGACGTTTACTAGAATTTCTCAATTCAGAAAAATTATAAAAAATATGTATTTATTATGCATTATTATGGTTGGTATGTGCATTATGTATTACTATGTGTCAGTATGTATTATGTATTACTAGCCATTATGTATTAGAGTGCACTATCATGCACCATAAATTATTATGCATTAAAATAACGTTGAAATTGCCTTTGCAAAATAACTTAATAAATGATGAATTTTTGTAGGGTAAAATTTTACATAAACAATGTTTTACTTTGTTGCTTAACATTTTGAAACAAAAGTAGTTTTGGGAATTTCTGAAAATCTCATCAGTGTTATCGAAACAGTTCCTAATTTATGTAGTGCGTTATGTAATGAACGTGCACTCCGCGTATTTCCTTCGAAATCAATTTTTACTCTTTCCATAAGTGCCATTGTTGAGCAGCACCAGAGAATGTTATTCTTTTTTCATTCTTCTTTTGATGTTAGAATCTTGTAAAAAAAAGTTTTACTATGAGACTTCCGTGTTTGTATAAGTAATGAATATGAGCGAGGGGTTTACCCGGGGCACACTTTCAGAACGTAGTGGCAAATGTCATCCGAAAATTTTAACTCTATCCCCTGCGAAATGTCTTCATAGTTTTTACTGGCATGACTTGAATTTTATTAAATATATAAAATCTAATAAGCATATATCTCTGTCTTGAAGGTTAATGTAATGTCTTCTGTAGGAAAAGATGTCAGGTTTTGTTAAGTAAATGTATTCGATATTCTTGGTATTTTAGAATCATAACTTGGGTTCTGTATTCAAATGGTCAGGACGTACTAAGCAGAATAATTTAATTTTTACCATCACAGTGATTGACTAGATGAAAGTTGCAAACTTTCTACATATGCAAGTGATAATTTTATTACTAGTTAGATATACAATAAATGCTTACATCAAATTAAGTCTCATTTCACATTCTTTTCTAATTCTTTTCATTAACTGTGTACACCTATCGACTGTTTGTAATATATTTACTTTCTTTTGTCTACATAATTGTGTTAGCAAAGATGGTTATATTAATGAATATAATACAGCAATTTGATTTCATAAAGAGCTTATTTGATATTGCGAGTTTAATAATTGTGAATAAATTTCCATTGTGTCAGAAACAAATTCTTAAAGGACTGAGGTGTAATGATGGCATTCTTATATTATGGTGAGTTTGTTTAAGTATGATTTCTAAGCATATTTAATTGATTTATAATCTATACGCTATACTTTTATTATCCATATTATCCATACATTTGTTTTAACCTATAAATTTCAAAATAATTTTATACGAAAGACCAATAAGACCAAAGACAAGAAGGTTTTTCTTGGTCTAAAGACCAATTTTCTAATTTAAACATTCTTTTTTTGTCAATATTTTAAACATCTAACATTTCATAATATCTAGAGTGTAAAGAAATCACTATATATTGATAAATAATTAATTTATTTATAATTAGTATATTTCTAAAAGCAAAATTATACAAAAATACATATATACTTAATTTATACTAAAATAATGAATTTTATATAGAATTATACACTTCATATATTATATAGTACATTAAAATTTATATAGTATGTAGTCCATTACATTTTAATTTAATGTATTAAATTAATGTTTATAAAATTAAGTCTAATTTTTCTCAGCATAAAATCTAAATCTATAAATAATGAAAAATTGAGGTTTTAACTTAGATGAATTAAAATATAAGGAATTCATATTATCCATGAAAATAATTATTACTTATACGAATAATGATTATAGTTTTGGATTAATATTTTATTCCAAAACTATAATATATATTTTATGTTATATTATAATTAATATATTTTTTTCAAGATTCATATATGAAAAAATAATTTAATCTTCCAAATTAAATTAAGATATCTTATCTCTTTTGTCCACTACAGATTAAACAATTAGCAATAGATTTTGAAATATAAATTTAAACCACAATATACATTTAATGCAACTTTTTCATTTTTTTATTTATAGATTCGATGCAAATTTTAAATTTTAAATTTTATGTTCTATGATTTAATTAATTTTGAAACATTAAACTTTTGAAAAATTACTTTTGGTTATTATATGATTAATTATAATTACTTTCGTTTAAAAAATTGTTCCCACAAAACATATCTAAAAAACTGAAAATAATTTAATTGCGTAAAATAATATATTAGTTATATGTTGTAATTTCTCTATAATTTTAAATAATTTTGATTTTTTTTATCTATGCATTTTACTAAACATTTAGATTTACAACATATAGTATTTGGATTACCTATTTAATACAAATATAAGAGGGAAAGCTTATTATTCTTTCTATTAAATATATTTTTTATAAACTTATAATTTTCAAATCATTTTTAAGAGAAACAACAAAAATAAAAGTGCAATATGCATTTTTTATTTTCTAATTTAAAAATTTTTTGTTTTCTTATTTAAACATTTTTTTCTAATTCAAACATTTAATGTTTAAATAAAAAAAATTTTTTGATACAATATTTTAAAATCTGATTTCAAATTATATGTGTAAACAAATACAAAATATATATTACTACAAATTATACTATAATTTAAATATGTGATTGACATTATTTTTCGATTTATCTTTGCAAGCTCAAAATACAAAATTTACTATAATTTTAAATAATTTTGATTTTATTTATACTATAATAATGAACTAAATATGTATTTGACATTATTTTTAATTTTAATTTAAAAGCATAATACATTCTCAAAATAATTAAATTTACTATACGTAATATAAATTTTTATTTCAAAATCTATTTAAAACAGTATTTTTTTAAACTGAAATAAATTTATTGTTCTACGTTACTTTAGCAAGTTAAAATTTTTAGTTTCATTGGTAGTAACATTCATTCAACTATTTAAATTTACTACATAGTAATTTGAATTACCTATTTAACACAAATCTAAAAGGGTTTTTATTACTCTTTCTATTAAATTTATTTTTATAGGCCTACAGTTTCAAATAATTTTAAAAGATTTAAAAGAAAAGAGCAATATGTATATTTTTTGTTTAATAATTTAAACATTATTTTCATAATATTTTAAATACCTTAAATTCCATATGTTTAAAATGTAAAGAAATTGATATATATTGATACAAATTTATAAAATGTTACTTATAATTGATTTATTTCTAGCACAAAATTATACAAAATATATAATAACTAGACTTTATT
This sequence comes from Caerostris extrusa, assembly GCA_021605095.1. Taxonomy (NCBI): domain Eukaryota; kingdom Metazoa; phylum Arthropoda; class Arachnida; order Araneae; family Araneidae; genus Caerostris; species Caerostris extrusa. The sequence continues at coordinate 24,385 of BPLR01017593.1, read as the reverse complement.
CATATAATAATGAACTAAATATGTGGTTGACATTATTTTTCGATTTTATTTGCATAATACAGCTCAAAATAAATAAATTTAGTATACGTAATATAATTTTTATTTCAAAATCTATTTAAAACAGTATTTTTAAACTGAAATAAATTCATTGTTCTAAGTTACTTTACCAAGGTAACATTTTTAGTTTGGGGAAAATATTTCACGCAGTAGCTTGAAAGACTATAATCAATCATCTGGGGAGATCAATTTCTTTTTCAATGTCTTCTAACGTTAAAGAATTCGACAGGGATCGCTTTTTTATACTGCAGGGCTTTAAACTTTGATCGAGAAAATAAATTACTGCTTATAGTTAATATTTTTATATTCAGGCGATATTTGATTTATTTCCAAACATAATTAAAAGACCTGTAGAAATATCTAAAAACCGATATATCTTAGTTTTGAAAAAAAGCGGCTATTTGTATAGAGTTAATGATATTTATAATTAAAGTATTTTAACATTTTTAAATACAGTTTACATTTCATTCAAATTATAAACATTAAATGACTGGAATAATATTGATTAATTGTGAAAAATAAAACTCAAATAATTCTGAATTTAAAATAATTCTTCAATAATAGTTATTGTAATATTAATTATAACTTAAATAAAAGAATTATAAATAAAGAGCTTTAAAAAACATATAAAATTTAGAAATATTCATTAATTTTAATGACTTTTGAACGATGATAAACATTTTTAAAATTTAATTTGCAATGTGTTTATTATACATAAATATGAATGAATGAATGTTTAATCTATATAAACATGAAGTAATGAATGTTTATCGTACGTAAATATGAAGTAATGAATGTTTATCGTACGTACATATGAAGGAAGGAATGTTTAATGTGTACATATGAAGGAATTATTAGAACAATTGTTTTAGTTCAGTTTTGTAGAATTGTTAATAATTTTTGATAAAACCATTATATTCTGTTAACAAAGAAATTTACTCATTTAAAATATATTACACTATTTTATGGAGAATATTTAATATCTTAAAATTATGATTTCGTTTGTTTTTCATGTAACTCATATGAAACGAAATTTTAAATAATTAATATTATTTTAAATTGTAAGTTCTTTTATTCAATCAAATATAATTATTTCTAACCGAAAAGCTTTTTTTTAAATAATATTTTTAAACAAAAGATTTTATTATAAAAACTTTTGAGTAGTGAATAATTTTATGGTTTCTTGTACAACAATTTAACAGTAAAAATATTTCTAAAAAGTTAATTTCTAATAACTTAATATTGTACAATTGTGATAATATAATAAATAAGGATTGGCGAATATGTTAATGCTTCTATTATTATTGACAATTTATTAATATTTAGCTATAAAAGTTTATATAAAATTCACATTATAAAATTTAGATATAAATCATTTGTATTCAACTTTCCATTTATTTTTAATGTAAAATATACAATTATGGCAAAATTAATATAATTTATAAAAATAATCTAAATGCACAATTTATAATCAATACTCGGTTATTAGAAGAAAACATAAAAAAATGAAAGGAAAAATATCTTGATAAAATATGTATCTTAAATATTAAAGATGCTAAACTTTTACGATGATAAAAAAAAATATCTAAAATCAGTTGAAAAACCAATTACCCAAAAGCTAATTTGTAGTATCCTGCTTCAAACACAAATAAGATTAAAAATAACTTAATCCGTGTACTATTTTTTTTTTCTTATCAATAGTTCGTTTTTTTTTTTTTTATGTTAGCGAAGTAATTTTTAAAACGAATTTTTTAAACTAAAGTGGGTAGTGTTTTAAAATAGCTGATATAATATAGAAACTTGTTTAAATTCGATCTAAGTATATAGGTAAGGTGTTTTGTAAAAAAGCACAAATATAGCAATTTATTGCTTGCTAAAATGACATAAAAACGAAATAAATCATTACACAAATTGAATTAAACTTCGAATTGAATTTTCTGAAGTTTTTCTCTTCTATATCACATTATACATGATAATTACAAACAGTAACAGTTAGTTGTATACAGAATATATAATTATATATATAATTAATTGTTACTGTTTGAAATTAACATGTAAAATGTGATGTAGGAGAGAGAAAAATAAAAATAAAAAATTGAAATTATAAAACTTAATTAATATTCAAGATTTTGAGTGTGCTTTTAATATTTCAGAAACATAGCACATGAATATGTTACATCAAAATCAGTTACCTTATTACAGGCTGACAGGAGACTTAACATTCAAATATAAGCCAGTAATCCTAGCAATGCAAAGGATACACACATTTTCGTTAATAAAAAAGCTACAATGTTTTCTGAAATTCACTTTAACACAATTTTATACTAAACACATATTAAATTCCCTTTTTTTCTATAAACTTTTATCTTCAAATATTTGTTGACATGAACATGATATATTAATACAAAATTATTTCAAACATCAACTAGTTAGTCCTAAAAAATACCACTATTAAAGTATACGGTAACTGCTACGTAAATATTTTCTTTATCTTTTTAATATTCAGTTCTTCTTTTTTTTCAAGAGCGAACGCTATGTTCAAATACGCATAAAAAAAACTGATATTTTTCCTTTTAAGCACAACATTTGTCATGACTGGTGTAATATCTCAACATAGATTAAATACTATGTTGCTTTCCCGCCAAAAAAATAATCTTTCACTAATCGTTTAAACGACTGGAAACCAGGAAAAAAAATCTGACAAAGAAGGTGATAATGGTATTTATTGTCTGGGAGATTATGCGCATACATATTCTTTTATTATGGGCCTTTGCTGAACAGGCTTCCGAAAAATTTCCTAATATCAGGGGAAGCATTCGCTGAGGATGGGATCATATTTCTTCTTTCATTCATTATGAAATGATTGATGAGGGTAAGCGAGGGCAACAGGACGAAGATAATGGGAAAGATTCTGAAATGTGCTCTGCCCCCCTTTTTTATGTGGGTGTGAGTATGTGCTAGATTCGTCTTCGTGTCGTTATGCGAGTTCAGCAATTGACATCGTGTTCATTTTTTGAATTTTGAGATTTGAAATCCAGTGAAAATATGAGATCAGAAATATTTTCAATGTGCTTCTGTTAATTCTTGCTTCAAATTTAGTCACTTTTATTTATTTTCATTTCAGTATGAGATGATGATTCGTTGTGGGCTATGAGAATTAAAAAGTGTCCTTATTTATTCTTTTAAATTATATTTATATCATCTTGAATAACAAAATCGCATAACTATTGTTAAAATTGAAATCAAGGGAATGATTCTGTGTACATATTTTACGTAGAAATGAACATATTTTACAAATGTTCTATGTACATATTTTATAAATCTTCTATATACATATTTTATAAATACTACCTTCTTCTAGACTTGGAATTATAGTTGTTGTTGGGATTAATCCTTAGTGTCCGGCTGCGCGCCATGAGTAGAATGATGAATAGAGGGGAAAGGGGGAAGCTTCTGTTGTGATGGTGCACCCTTAGATAGTAGTCTGACTTGGCTCCGCGACGCTGAAGAAGGATGGCAGTGCTTTCCGGGATGGAAATATAGTTACATATACAAAACTTATAATTGATAGGGTGATGCTTTTATATAATATTCTATGTACATTGCAATATTCTATATGATAGATAATGAAAATAATATTATTTTTCTCGGTTGGATGTTAAAAGTTTGTATTATTTTTAAAACTTTTACAACAATAACACACTTAACTTATGAATCATTCATGATTTAAATAATTGAACACATTTTTAAAAATACTTATTTATTGTAAGTTCATTGAATGTAAGTACTGAGACCTTTTAATTTTTATTAACTAGATATAAAAATCTAATACGAATAAAATAATTAATTGCAATATTTGATAGCAAAAACCAATAAGAGTTTGATAGTAATAAAATGTGTGCCAAACTTTTAAATTATTTTGTTTATATATGTAATCAAAATTTATGCAATATACTTAGAAATGTGATACGATAAAATAAATTTTCTTTAACAAAGTTATTTAATGGTTCAGTTGTCCAACTCCACTCTTTCTAAATACTTTCTTCTGCTAAACTTGGAAATATAGTTATATATCCAAAACACATAACAGTTAATGTGATGGTTGATTTTACACAATTACAAAGCTATTATTCTCGATACTCACCCGCATTTAACAACCTTCACCTCTCGATACAAGGTCTTGTTCTTTGATAGTTAATGATAGGCTCAACTCCTCTATTAATCAATGTCGACTTCATCGATTTATCTTAATAGCAGATTATTATTCAGTGAGGATGGAATTATGCTGACAATCCTTATCTGTTAATACTATATTTATGCATAGTCGATACTTCGAAGTGAATCGTTTTTCTTAGATTTTTGAAATGCCCCGGTTATTAAAAGATGTTAACACATACAAAAAATAACGCATTGTCTCAAAAAATTACATACACATTTATTTTCTCCCAAACCCAGTGGTTCTTAATCATTGATTTAGGGATGCCAAAGATATCAAATGAAGGAGTTTGGGGTGCTTGAGCATAAAAATCATTTGTTTACTGACTATTAAAATGCATACAATAACAGTAGCTGCAATGTAAGAATAGATTAAAATATTAAATTATATAATTATAATTCCCCCTATAGAAATGATAGATATCATAGAATATAGTTTTATAGATAGTTTAGAATAGTTTGATTATAAAATCGTTGCTGTTTATATAGAGAAAAAGTTTCTTTTTAATATTTTTAAGTACAGCAATTATTAATAGTAAAATGCTGTCTAAATTGCAGTCCTATCATTTGAAAGATATAGATTCAAAGTTGTATGGTAACTCACTATCACTAATAGTTCATATACTAATTGGTATAGTTTCATACAATCGCTTTGGGGCACAAAATTCAAAAGTTATAATTGTCATCTATTTAATTAAAATTGAATACATGTATTTTTAAGTTTTATTCTAATTTTACTAAAATAGGTATATTTAGTAATTTCACTAAATGTGCATGTGAATCTAAACTGAGGAGATTGGTGGAGATCAACTGCACATACTTCAGCTGGTACTTTAAACTAGTGTTTTTTAATTTATAGTTTTATTAAATAATAAATTACGTTATATTTTAAACAGGATTTATTAAACTTTACTTTCTATTTTGAGTTTTTATATCTTAGGGAAGGCTTTGTTCAAATACATGATAATAATTAACAATTTATAGTGAAAGTTGGAGAGCTATGGAACATCAAAGCAGACCAACGTGTTAAGATAAATGTATTAAAACCTAATTGTTGTCAGGAGAAGGAAAAAAAAATGTTTGATTTTATTTCAATGCATCTGAACACCGCATCGACATTTTGACATTTAATCTGTCCCTTTCACTTTTGATAAATTTGTGGAGCTCGTCATGACACAGAACACGGCAATTATGTTGATCTTTATACAAACATGTAAAAAAGATTTATCACTAAAAACTTATTCATTTCAAGGTAATTTGTATTGAGTTTGTATGAGCTCGGTTCTCCAACATTATTTGATAGTAAATGTCTTTTTTATCAAGCGTTAGTTTAAAAATATTTCATTGCCTGTACGACAAAAGATCACCCGAGTTGTAATTTTGTTCACGACACAATTCTACATTGAACGAAGCAATTACTAAATCGATACTGTAATCATATTCCCGATTTATTGATCACTTTATTCTCGATTTCTAAGCACAAATTTTCAAACATTTTAAACGCTCCGTTGTAGATTTCTGTTGTAAAATCCATGTTTATATTTGAAATTTCAAATGTGTATTCGACGGAAAATATCCTCAGCCATGTGCAATGTATATTTCTCCCATAACTCTGCTGGAGATGAAGGACAGCAGGCGGTCGATATGATTGCAAACAATGCACGAATTTGATTTGGATTCCTCGTTGTCGTCGCCAATGAAACGTATTCGTGGGAATTTATTTTGACCATCTGAAAACGGAAGCAGGGAGCTTGTTTTATGACAAATTTCTCTTTCAAAGTGGGCTTGGATTGAACTATTGCGATTTCTACGCCAAACGACGTCATTTGAAGTGTGAGTTGTAATTCCTGATGTTAGGTAGGAAGTGATTTGATTCGGCTCGGTATATCTGGCAAACAAAGTTTTTAATGGTTCTGGCTGTAATCCAACATCATCAGTTTAATTTTTCTTGTGGCGCAACACATTCCTTTCTCTCCATTGAATTTCAGAGCCTTGCAATGAGGACTCACGTCAGTCACAGTGCTGATGAGAACATACCGGCGGAAACTATAATCATTAGCTGTACCTGATGGTTGTATCTGAATGCAAAGTGATTGTAATCATGTGACTGAGCACGGAGTCGTGTTTGGCCCTGATCTGCTGTTTCTCGTTCGTTTCGACGAAACAGATCTAAAATTGCAGAACTCGATCGCCGTGCTCGTAACCGTGCATCATCAAGTCTAGCTGGACGTCGCTTTGCTGCTTCCTCGTCCTTTCTTGAGTTATTTTTCTGTGTTTTGCTCATTCGCTGATGCCCGTTCTTCCTCAGCTTGATTTGCATTTACTCGTCTCACTGCTTCCGCTCCGCTAGTGCAACGACCTAAGTTTAATCTTCTGCAACGCATTATTTTGATGAACTAAAAAAAAAAGTTATAACAAAGCATATAAAACATTGAAAATGTTAAGTAACAATAACTGACAAGAAACAAGCTGTCCGGCTGACAATGTTTAGTATTGCGTGTGTTGCTATTACGTTTAATAGATGGCGCTCGCATTGCATAAAATATTTAGTATAACGTGTTGTTTTTATGTCCAACAGATGGCGCTGTTTTTCAAAGTATATAAAAACAAGCGCGTATCCGTATGAAACGTTGTGTCGTGTTTAAAATTTCAATGTAGTCGATAAAAATTTTCTGAGATTTAGAATTTTAATAGAGAACATTTACATTTTTTTATTTAGATATTAGGTGATAAAACAATTTTTTTTTAACAATGATGTTTGCATTCTATATGTATTACGTTAAAATAACGCACATTACTGAACCTAGTTGTAAAACTGAATAGCCTTGTCATAATTGGATCATGTTAGAATATCCGTACGGTACCCTAAATCAAATATGTTATGATTTTCGAAATAAGATAAATTTCGAGTTAAGTTATGTGTCATACTAATTGTACGACATATTACTATACAGTCTGCATAATATGTCGATCCATTTCTTACATCTAATTTGCTACATACTTTCTCACTGATGCGAAACTCATTTGGTTATTTTTATTTTTTGTATAAAATCTTTTTTTTTCGAGATCATTGAATTTGAGTAAGATTTTATGGATTTCAGAATAAAATACCATTGTAATTAGTTTTAAATATTTTTATTATTTTATTGTAGCGTTATCCGTTCGAGCGCTTCACGTTGGGCGGCAGATTGTAATGTGCAAGTTGTGCACATGGGTGTGTTTGGTTTGAAATATTTGAGGCACAGCTTTATTACACACAGCTTTATTTATACAAGAACAAACACCATACACATACAATCTGAAACCATAAAATAATTAACACATTTAACGACAGCTAATTATAGATTCGTCGAAGGACTCCACTTCTAAGCCGAAAACCCGATACTCAGCTACGCGCGAAATATACTTCCTCTCTTGCTGAGAGTCTGCAGGCCAACTATTACGCAGGGCTGCGTTAAATATATTTCCCCTAGGGATAAGAGACTACAAACTAAATGTTTCTCAGCTGGAGCGCAGGTTGCACTATACTTCCTCTCGAGTGAGAGTCTCGAGCCCTACTCACCATTTCTCCTGAAAGCCACATCGGGCGCTCTTGCCAGTGAGTAGGAGGAAGCACGATTACATTATGGTATTGCTTATTTTAATTTTAGAACAAATACAACTATCTTTCCTTATAAATATTTAACATGATGAACTTCACTAATCAAACCTAACATTTCAACTTTTGTTTTCCTATTTTTCTAAAAGTAAGAATAAACTGAAAATAACCCAGCATCGAAAACAATCGTAATCATGTTTTAATAAAATATTCAAGAAAATTTTCAAATTTCTACAGAGAAAAAAAAAAACCCAACTATTTCTCCATGCATTTTGCATTAAGAAAATGCATCCTGCAAACATTCAGTGACACAAACAGGCTGGTTAATTAAAGGATTCTTCAAAGGATTTGATGGGCTTATTTTAGGAAACTAATTGACAGTCAAAACTTTGATTGGGGTTGAAGTCGAGAACAGATACTGAAGGGCAGATAATTACTTTTTAGCTACTTCGGAAGAATTATATTCTTCCTCGTATCTCGAAAATAAATTAAGCTTATTTCGCTTTGGCTTAAAAAAAAAAAAAAAGGGATTTTCGTCTGGGGCATTAATTATTAATGTTTCTTTTTTTTTTTTTGGCTGAAAAGAGGTGATAGACTGACGAAAAGATGTTGCTTAACTCATAAAACAAAAATAAATGAAGTTATTTTTCTTATTTTTGATAATAAATACGTTTTTATTAGACATCCTTTTTTCTTTTCTATTAACTATAAAAAGTTTTTTTTTATTAACTATAAGAATGATAAATAAATAAAATGAATGAATTTTAATATTGGATTCTTTTGTTTTGTAAAAAAAATCGATTAATATTTAAAATTAAAACATGCCAAAAACTAATGAATGTGTGTATAAAAATAGCCTTTTAATGTAGGGGATTAGCAAATATGAATTATTTTTGTGCATTTCGTATAAGTTATCTTTATGCGTTTCGAATAAATAATCTTTCTGTATTAAGGATAAGTTGTAATCCCTTAATAGAAAAGGAAATCCAATTGAGATTTGTTGTTTTTTGTTAATCTTGCTTCTATCAAAATAAGCAAAGCAACAATTCAAAGGACAAAAGGAAGCTACATTTTTTGCCCTATATCATGACTCATGTTCATGGTCTAGATGTTACATACACTCTTGGTCTAGATGTTACTGTTTAGATGCTATACTCTTGGTCTAGATGTTACATACACGGTCTGGATGTTACTGTTTAGATGTTATACTCTTGGTCTAGATGTTACTGTTTAGATGTTATGCTCTTGGTCTAGATGTTACTGTTTAGATGCTATACTCTTGGTCTAGATGTTACTGTTTAAATGTTATACTCTTGGTCTAGATGTTACTGTTTAAATGCTATACTCTTGGTCTAGATGTTACTGTTTAGATGTTATGCTCTTGGTCTAGATGTTACTGTTCAGATGTTATACTCTTGGTCTAGATGTTACTGTTTAGATGTTATACTCTTGGTCTAGATGTTACTGTTTAGATGTTATACTCTAGGTCTAGATGTTACTGTTTAGATGTTATACTCTTGGTCTAGATGTTACTGTTTAAATGTTATACTCTTGGTCTAGATGTTACTGTCTAGATGTTATACTCTTGGTCTAGATGTTACTGTCTAGGTTATACTCTTGGTCAAGATGTTACTGCCTAGATGTTACACTCTTGGTCGAGATGTTACTGTCTAGATGTTACACTCTTGGTCCAGATGTTACTGTCTAGATGTTACACTCTTGGTCCAGATGTCATACTCTTGGCCTAGATGATGTTACACTCTTGGTCTTGATGTTGCTCTCTTGGTCTAGATGTTGCTGTCTAGATGTTACACTATTGGTCTTGATGTTACTCTCTTGGTCTAGATGTTACTCTCTAGCTGTCACACCCTTGGTCTAGATGTTGCTGTTGATCAAGTGGAATAAGAACCAACAACACAATTCAAAAATATCTTATAGAATATTGTAGAGTATTAATAATAAGTAATTTAATAATCTAAAAAATGTACGTAATTAGAATTACTGAAAAGCTAATTAAAATTTTTTTATAATGCTCTATTTTTTTACTATGGATTTGCTTATTTGTATATTGAGGTGCTAATCCCGATTAATATTTAAATAACAAAGTTTTATATCGCTGGCTTATTTAATCACACTGTTCAAAATAGTTTATATCTCTGTATATAAATAGCTAATTTCTTTCAAACAAATATGTTTACTTAACATTTCAAGACCAGAAAATTAAAATCTTCCTAAATGAATTAAAAAAAAGCCATTTTTTTTTTTTAAAAAAATAATATTTTTATTTCTATAAATCTCTGTCATAACAAACAGTTTTTTTTATATTTGTATTAAAATTTTAAGAAAGCAAACATTTTGGGCTCATCATTATCCAAGTTCACAAAAACTACAATGATTAAATTCATAGCATCTTTTAATGCAAATTTTTAAAACTTTATTCAGAAATTAAAAGAAACAAGCACATATGTCCTACAGATAACACACAATTTTCTAATTCATAATTTTTTTATCTCATAAGTTGAATAATAATCAGAAAACAGTTTAAGAACTATGATCTTTAACATAAGTGTGAAACAAAAATTAAAATATTGCTACATTTTCCTTCTTTTTAGAACTTAAAATAAATGGAACCATTCCGCCTTTGTTAAAATTTGCTGGATTAGTTCTGAACAAATTTTGAAAGGAGCTTTAAAGAATTAGAGAACAATGCAAGTAAAATTGGATTAGAGATCAATGAAGGTAAGACGAAATATATGATAATATCACCCAAGGAATCCAAAAAGAAGACCAAGCAATATTGACATCGGAGGGAAGACTTTTGAAGGAGTATCACGTTTCAAATATCTGGGAACTACTTTAAGTAACGGCAATAGTATCCATAGAGAAATATTTGAAAGAGTGCAACCCGGTAATCGACGATTTTACGTAAATAAAAAGTTGTATAACAACATATTTATTTCACGAAAAACAAAACTTTTGATTTATAAGGACAATTGACACGTATGTTGGAGAAACGTGGACATTAAACGCTAAGAACTAGGATTACATCACGGCCTTTAAGAGGAAAATTTTGAGAAAAATTTTGAACATAGAATTGACAATAATATATGGATTAGAAGACCAAACAAATAAATTGAGCACCTAACTAATAAGTAATATATAAAAAAACTTAAAGTCAATTCCTACTTTGTTTCATTATATTGCAGAAACTTCCTTTACAAATAAAGTTGAAATTTTCCTCTTACATCTGGCGCCATCTATTATTAGATACATGCAACTTAAATCTAAAAAAATATAAAATGAATTAATTAAATTTAATTATTGAATTAATATTTGAAAAAACTATATTAACATCAGGTGTGCCATCAAAATGTATTTGAACTTGAGTGGATGAATAAAAAGTGTTTTATTAACGATTGAAAATTTGAACCAGATATATATAGGGAGAGTGTGAGCTAATAGAAGGAATTGAAAAATAGAGACATTGTGAGATGCATCAAATCAGAAAGAATCCGTTGGATCGGACATGCACATCTCAGAGATGAGGGAAACATCATTAAAATGATTATGTTATGTAAATTGTTCTACAATAGGAAGAGAGGAAAAGCAAAGGAAAGATGGATTGACAGTGTCGAAGAGGATCTTAAACAACTGAAAATTATTAACTGGAAGAGATTGACATTGGAGCTATACAGATGGACAGCTGTTGTGTTGAAGGCTCAAACCTGTACAAGGCTGTAATGCAAGAAGAAGTTTTGAAGAATTTATTAGTTGTTATAATGTTAATCACATAAAAAAACATACGAGTCCAAAGATAATTTTAAATTATGTTTTTGAAAATAATAGTTATACTTAAATCATTGAGCATATCATAACTTTAATTAATGATTATAAGTGCATTGATTTTATAAGTGAATAATCTTGCTTATTCTGATTAATATTTAGTACTTTTTGTTTTTATTTATGTAAGAAGTTTGCCAAAAACAGTTTAAAAACATGTAATATTTATATCAGCAAGTTTAATGCACTAAATAAACTGCAAACTTGTTTTCAAGTGATCTATTATCCGAATGTGCATCATAAATCAAACCCGGCAAATGGAAATGTTATGCATAGGGCTTTCTTGAGACGCATAAAGCGAGATCGAAAAGATTTCTTTGGTGCTTTGATAAACGACGTTAGCAACAAGAGAGAAGGGAAATTTTTCCTGGGAGAGCTAGTGATTTATCTAGAAAAAGCATTGGATACCTGAAAGGTGTTGAAGATATTTATTTTGCATTAGTGGAATTTTAAAAATATAGAGAGATGGAATATCCAAAACTTTGGTAAAAACGATGTTATTAATTATTCGTAAGGTTTTTAATAATTAAAACTATGAAATGTTAGTTTTCAGAACAAAAATTGTGAAAACAATTATTATTCGATTTAAGCAATTAAAAAATTTAAGTAATTGTACTTTGCAGTTTAAAAATATTGATATCAAAGGTATAAATATTAAATATTTTTATTCTTGGAAAATGGATCCTTTTTAAAATTTGAGCTTATACATTAGAGAAATTTATATATTTTTTTATGTTGCATTTTTTTATATCTATTTTTTTTTATTTTTAAATTGTGATTTTATACTAAATATTGCTTGCTTCATTATTTCTTTTATCTGATAATAATATTCAAAATTTTTTTAGTAATAACATAATTGGTATTGTAATCATAATAGTTTTACGAAGGTCAACATGTTTGTTTTTGAAAAAATTATTCTGATGAGAATTTTGTTAGAAAAGCTTTTTACAAAAATTATTCTTATAAAGGTTTATTTTTAGTGCAATTTGAGCCATTATTTGTATTTGTGCTTCCATTCTCAATTATCTGAAGAATGTTTTCCAAAATACAACGAATACAATTTTTGAAATCATCTTTTGCTTGCAGTTTCCTTTCTTCAGATATAAAAAAGATTTATAATATAATTTGTTATAAATATATTTCTCGTACAAAAATATATTTCTCATTGCATTCTTCTAAATTTAACACCACTATACTCTTTTCCACCACTAATTTCTGTTTTTTTGTGATCCGATTGGTTACCACAATGCCATCACAATGACATAATCTTCATTTTAATGTATATTCCTACAGCCATGCTGTTTTCAAGCCCTACATCGTTCTGGGTGGTGGAAAGCGAGTTGCAACTAACCTCCCAACAGCACTCCAGTCTTGCTTTATGGAGTTTAGAATTGGAGATCTGGCTAGTAACTCTATCCGGTGAATATTCCAAATTTCCAAAAATCGACGATCAAACAAACCTTAATTGATCATTGCTGCTCATTAAATTGTAATTAAGTCAATTACATCCTGGAAAAAAGTGAACATAGGCTTCCAAGACCTCATCCCTGTGTTCCACAGCAGTCACAAGTCTTTGACAAAGTCATGGGAGATGTCTGTACCTGCTTACCGAAATCCTACAAGCCTATTCAAACAATCAACTCCCGTTTCTACTACTCTATTTTGGGTATCTCATTTCAACTTTAATGATTACTCATTTTAGCTGTTAATTTCATCGAATGTTGCGAAATAATAATAATAAGAATAATAAATAATAATAAAAAACGAAATTTAGCTAGATATATTAGTGAACAAAGAACAGAAATTGCTGCATGAGTGTGTAAAGCTGTGCCTCTACGTAAACTTCTCACACTCACTTATATGCTTATGTATTTGACGTTATTGATTTGCCTCTTTGTCTGGAAGGAATACTTTTATCTTTCGTGCTGTACTTTTCGAGAAAATCGATAAAATATGCAAATTCCAGTAATTCTGAACATGAGGGAAGTTTAATAAATATAATTAATTTTATTTTAACTTTGGTTGCCCCAAAACATTTTATTTTATTTAAAATATAGATCAAGGAAATTTTCTAAATTATGTACATCCTTTATCATTCATGAGCAATTGATGCAGTAAGTTAAAATATAAGTTGTTATACATTATAAATCATATTATTTTAATAATAATGCTTATCCAATGTCGATAGGCATATTCTTTTAATAGTTGTATTCGACTAACTAAGCTTGGAAAATTACATATTGTTTTAAAAATTTATAAAATGTATTTTAAGTTAAAATATTTTTAATAAGTTTGACAATTCAGAGAAAAGAAGGAAGATGTATTTTCAGTAATCAATATATAAAAAATCGAAGTATTGTACCATAACTAGAACATATACCAAAAAATTAACTATTATCTATTAACTATTAACCATTAACTATTAGAAGATTAACTGAAATGGTACTGAAATACCTATTGTTAGTTTGATTCCGTATTTCTTTCACGTTGCTGAATTACAATGATCATGCCACTTCTCAACTGACACATTTTATTCCTAATATTTGATAAAATACGTGACGAAAATGAATCCTACAATTATGTCTACTTTTATCTTTCAGCATTTATACATTATAATTTGCTTTGTTTGATTTATGTTTCATTACCTTGAATAAAAAAAACCTTATCACAGGTTGAAAATGAAAAGTTGATTACAAATTTCGATTAAGAATTAATGTGCTCTATATACTATACCTTTTATAAGTATCTTCAAAGATACTGGAAAGAATGTATATGTTTAATGTTTAGTTTAAAACGAAAAATCTCTCAACACCAAAAGCAAAGTAAAATATTTCAATCTACTGTAATTATATTTTTATGTTATTTTTATTAAATTGTTAATTAATTAAAAATTAAAAAAAATATTAAAAAAAAATATTAAATTTTAAAATATTAAACCAAAAATATTATAAATTATTATAAATATCAAATTTATCTTATTAAATTAATTATTAAACAAAAGTTCTTAAAAAATTGAAAATTTATACAAATTTTCAACAAGTTGAAAAATTGAAAAATTAAAATTATTAAACAAATTATAATTAAATTAAATTAAATTATTAAGTTTTTAATGTTATTTTATTAAGTTTGTTACTAAACTGTTGTAATATTTAACAGTTTAGGTAAATTTAAAAAAATTAAATTCTGAAGTCATATCATGAAAAGATCATATAATTTAATCTCACTACATTTGATGAAAAAAAAAAGTACAACAAAATGATATATTAAAAGAATAAAATCTTTCCATTCGTAATTTATCATGAACGATCAATTGACATATTTAAATATTTACTTTACATAACTGTTGTTTTGATATTTTTTTATTTATTTAAACGCTGTTCAAATAAAATAAGTCATTGGAAATTTACTTGTTTAAAGAAAATTGTTAATTAAATGTTAATGTTTAAATTGTAAATAATGATTTTTGCAAAATGCTTTTTATTTTTTTCTGAAAAAATCTCTCTCAACATCAAAAGCAAAGTAAAAAACCATTTGATTCAGCTCTAGTTATGCTATTGTTAATTTATTAAATGTTGTAATGTTTAACAGTTAAGGTAACTATTTTTATAAAAATGAAAATCTGAAGTCCTCCTAAATATCATGGAAAATTTAATCAGCCAAATAATCTCGCTACATTTATAAAATATAAAATACCACGAAATAATATGAATTAAATAAATAAAAATTTTCCATTTGTAATTTAATATGAGCGATTAACCGACATGTTGAAATATACACTTTTTGTAATTGTTATTTTGATATTTATTTATTTAAACTCTGTTCTTATAAAATAAGTTATCAAACAAATTAAAATTTTCCTTTGAATTAAACATTCGTTTCTGAAGAGGTTATGTTTTATCACATTACAAAAAATTTCGAGATAAATAAAATGTTAATTTAACTATATCTTACTAATTTAATTTAACAATATTAAATTTAGTATTATACTATATATTGAAAATTATTACAATTTTAATTATATTAATGTATTAAAAATTATTATAATATAAATAATAAAAATTTTAATATAATATAATTATTTTATTATTTATGTGCAAAATTTTTTATTTATTACAATTTTTATTATTTATGTTTTCATTATATATATATTTTACATTTTATTTTATTATATATATTTATTTTATATATATATATTTTTATTTTCTGCTTATGGATTATTGTTCTTAATTTTTTATTTTTTGTATAATATTATTTTTATTATAATTTTTGGTACTTACGTATTAACGGTACCTTGGCGACAGACTTGGCGTTTTTAAGTGTCGCCAATGTAACAGATACATATTTGGCGGTTTTTAAGTGGCGCCAATATAACGGCTGCAGATTTGCTGAGTTTTGACGTCATTTTGTAGTTCTACGAAAATGCGTATTTGGGATTTACCAGAAACAGAACAAGATGCAATTTTATTTTTCAGGAGCGAAATATTTTACCAAAACAACGAAAATGTCCCAATTCCCATGACATGAAACTTTATTTTGGTGATCGTAAGTTTTGGAAATGCAATTTCATCAGTAAATGAAGTGTTTTTGACTAATTTGTGTTTAAATACGGTGTTTTGAATTTTGAAATCGTTTTGATTTTAAATGAAGTGTTTTATATATTTTATTATTTGGAATAAAAATATTTTGAAAGCATTTTGATTTTAAATGAAGTGTTTCATATATATTTTATTATTTGGAACAAAAATTTTAAGCGTAGATTGGCGCCACTTAAAACAACCAAATCTATAGCTGCGGTTGGCGCGTTTGCACTTTATTGGCGCAACTGTCGCCAAGGTACCGTTAATACGTAAGTACCAGTTTTTTTCATTATTATAAATATTTTTGTTATAAATTTTATTAAAAATAATAATTATATATATTATATAAACATTATAATATATTAATTTTTATTATTTAATATTATTTTCATTGTTCATTTAACTATTTATAAAGCTAATTGTTCCTTCAAACAGCAGGAGTATCGTTATCGTTCACTCTAAAAATGAATAGCTTCCTCGATCCTTTAAGTAGGGTATATTTATTAAAGTAGTTGCATCATTTTGAATAGAAATATTTATATAAGATTAAAGGAATTTACAAATATGGACATGCTTTTTAATCTTTCTAATAGAAAAAAAATCAGTTTGATGTTTATAATTTATTTTTAATCTTATTCTTATACTATTTCACTTATCAAATTGCAGTCATATTAAGATATTCACGCGAAATTCTTGTTGCTATGCCATTGTATTTGCACTTAGAAACACTGCTTTCAAAGGCGAAGAGATGGGAAATTTATTTTTATAATCTTCCCATCAGTATTCACTTTGAGGATTCATCGTTGCAAAGTAAGGCAAGAAAGAGAAATTGTTCCTAGTCTGCAAAACCTAAAAAATGAAACTATGAAGTGTTAGGAAGAAGAAAAAAAAGAAAAAATGTTAAAACGTGAGGTGTTTTGATGACGAAGCCTCTTCGCCAAATAGTGCTGTCTGGCAGAAAACCAGCTGCTGTCTGATTTTACGGCAAACTCAATTGTCGTTTTCATGCAAACAATTGTGTTGTTTGCATTTATGCTAAAGCTTGAAGTGTGGCGTTAAAATTTCTTTTTGAATGTTTCATCCGAATTGTATAAAATGTCAAAGTTAAGTGAAATTTCCTTTAAAAAAACTATTTGAAAAGGGTAAGGAGGTTATCATATGGATTATCGTGAAAAACTACAAAAGTTTAAAAAAAGTTGTTTTTTGAAACGAAAATGAAATAAATATTTTGGTATTTAATTTCGGTTTTATTGTGTTTTTTTTCTACAAAGCGTTTCTTAACGATTCCATACCCATAAAAGGGAATAAAAATAACTATAAAAATAACGTGAAATAAAATATTGTTATGTATTAAATATGTTCTCTTTTTCTAAAAATGTTCGAAAAATGGTTTAAAAATTAATAGAATACTCGCAGCTTTTTTTCCAAAGGGTAATGTTCTTAAAATTGTTATTTTACGAAAAGTTAAATGTAAAAAAAACCTTTTAGATAAATTGCATAACATAATCACATTAACAATACATGTCAGTTTAATCGCTTTATTTTAAACGCAAAATTGAATTTTTTATTGAATATTTTATTTCTATTTTTAGTTAACAGGTTTTTTTAAGGAACAAAAATTATTATTAAGAATTTAAAAAAATATTTAGCCTTTATTTGCTCTAGACGAGAAATGTTCAGATGTATGAAGGCTGCTGTCTGCGTACAGTAAATAAAACACAAACGTAAAAACACAACACAAAAAAAAAAAAAAAAAAAAAATATATCAAACATATATTGTGTAGTGTGCAGGTTGGGCAACGAGATTGTAACTGGATGTGGTTGAGTTGAGACACTTTTAGACAAAGCTTGGAGAACTCACAGCTTTATTGACATACGCACAAACACCACACACCTACAATTGGAGACATAAAATATGTAACACATCTAAAGACAGATAATTATAAATTCGTGGAAAAACTCCACTTCTAAGCCGATAACCCGAATCTCGGCTACGCGCAGGGTGAGCGAAATATACTTTCTCTTCAGATGTGAGAGTCTGTAGGGCCAATACTGCACCGGAATGAGCTAAATATATTGTGACGAGAGATTATAAACTTGTGATATGTTGAGAGATATTGAGAGACTTATAAACTGAACGTATCAGCGAGAGGGCAGGTTGCGCTGTACTTTCTCTTGGCTAAGAGTTTCGGACAACTATCTATTTCTCCTAATGCCAAAAAAGAAGAGGGGCGGGGACTGTTTTGCCAGTGTGCAGGAGGGAAGCAACGTTACAACGTCTATTTCATTTATGGATTAAAAAAGTACGTAAAACAATATAATATTAAATTAAAAGCGTGTTGTTATTTAATATTGTTAATTTAATAAGCATTTTTGGTATTTGGATTGATTTTCGTATAGATCAAGCGCAACAATGATGAATTAAAGGGTTTTAATCTTTTATTTTTTATTAACATAAAACTTGATATATTTTTGCATACATTTGCAAACATTTATATATATATATATATAAAAATGTTTGTTCACAAATGTATCTTATCCAAACGGGCTTGAAAAAATTTAATATATTGTCCAACAGTAAAAAGATCTATTTTTGTACAACGTAATCTAAAAAAATATTATTTTTGGCAATAAATATAACAGAAAACAAAGAAATTCCGTACATAGTAATCCTACATTTAAGTTAGAAAGCTTTTTGCAAATAATGTTTCATATTTTAAATATATATCAACATTGAATTAAATATTTTTTCTTAGTGTTTATTTTTATGAAACTGAAAGTGAATCAAGTTTGTATCTTTCCCCAACGTTTAAACATTAAAACAAGAATAACATTTTAAAAGTAAAATTGAAATATATTGAATCGCATGGGCTATAGTTTGCTATCCCCTGTTCTAGGATAAAGTATCCAATGCATAAATATAAATTTATAAAATTTTAGAATGCATAAACTCATGAATGGAAAACAAAATGAGATTCATTTACAAATTTCTGTTTCTAGTGATTTCATATTTAATTTTGTTGTGCTGGTTATTTTTATTCTAATAATTGTTAAAACAATTATTTAGTATAAATGCAATCAATACGCAATCCGTATGTATAAATATTAGTTAAAATTCTTTTTCGGTTTTAGTCAAGAATAACTCAATTAATATGATTTTTTAATTATCAGACTTACTTATGTGAAAAAACTTCCTGTTATAGTATACATGTAATTCTGTATACATTTATAGTATATATATATATATATATATATATATATATATATATATAGTATACGTGTAATTAGTGGTAAATTTTGTGCATCTTATATTTCTTATAAAAATACTTTAAATTCATTAAAAATTTTGTATACGAAAATAACAAACTCGTTTAATGTAAACAACGATTGATGTAATTAACATGTTCTTTTCATGTATTATCGTTATTTACATTAGTAATGTATTAATGGTAATACATTACACGTAAATAACGTTGGTAATGTAAGAAAATAATAGTTATATTACATTAATAACGTTATGTAAATAATTGTAGTACATTAGACGTAAATAATGTTGGTAATGTAATTAACGATATAACAATACATGTAAATAAGATTCAAGTCTCTTAAAAAACTATATACCTAGATTTGACATAATTAAAAATATTTATTTAATTCATTTTTGCAATTTAATTTTATGCTCAAAGCACTGAAAAGTGTTTATTTGAGTAACAACGACTGAAATTTCATTAAAACACTTTAAAAATCTATTCTTTTACTTATTCATATCTTAAAAATAATCATTTTCTTGAAACGTCATCTCGCAGGTATTTTACCAGCTGCCATTCAAATGATAGGGGGAAAAAAAGGGAAAAACCGAAACATATCAAAATCTTTTTCGAATAGTCAATATAAATTTCGAGTTACAGACACAACAAAATGGGAGAAAAAAAAAAAAAAAAAAAAAAAAGGAATCGAGATAGGTGCCGTGTAAATCAGCTTTCCAATGAATGGAAGTGTAAGAACTGATTTTCCATATGAAATTGCTTCGTCTGAATTTGAAGTGAACCTGCAAGTTGAAATGAAATTATTCATTTGAGAAAAAAGGATCCGTGCTCTAACAATTCATGCATATTTTAGAGGGACTGAATAAAAGAGGAATGAAAATATTTGCAAACTGCATCTGTGACTGTAGAATTCAGAGGGGATAAATTGGTGAGGGATATTTATTTTTCAGACCCTGAAGGATTGGGGGGAAAAAAGATGTAATTTTATAAAATGTTACTATTTTAATAAATGTTAGACGCCTTTGTGACAGATGTAACATTGTTTTTTCTTTAATATGCATTCCTATTGTTGTTTTTTCAGTATCGTTACTTCCTATGAAAAGACAGAAAATTATTAATCATAATAAGGTGTATTTATTGAATTGTGTGAGCAATTGTACATTGTTTCTATTTGCGATTTATTCTCTACATAAAATATTTGTATTATGAATGAATTTGAAATATTTTTTTGTTTTTAATTTTTATTCAATGAGAATTATTATTTAATGGGTTTAATATTAAAATAACATTAATAAAAATCATTTATATACTTAATAATAGTAAACATGTAATTATTTTAAACATGTAGTATAAAAATTTATCATCTTTTTTTTTGTATAAAATATTTCAATTTCATTGTTATATTCCATATACAACATTTTTAAATTTCTTTAATAACATATATTGTAAACAACGATTGATGTAATTAACAGGCTATGTACGTGTATTATCGATATTTACGTTAATAATGCAATTAAAGGTCATACCGTGCATGTAAATAACGTTGGTAATGTAATTAACGGTAGTACATTACATTTAAATAACTATTACATGACAATGTAAATAACGGTAATATATTACACGGAAATAACATTGATAATGTAATTAATCATAATACAGGGCATGTAAATAAGGATTGATGCTCATTAAAAAACTGTACACCTAGATTTGCCATAATTAAAATATTTATTCAATTCATTTTGTAATTTAAATTTATGCTCAAAGCACTGAAAGGTGTTTAATTGGAGTAACATAAACTAAAATTTTATTAAAAGCACTTTAAAAATGTATTCTTTTTACTTATTCATATCTTAAAAATAATCATTTTCTTGAAACGCCGTCTAGCGGGTATTTTACTAGCTGCCATACAAAAGAGTGTGTTTGAGCAAAAAAAAACTTAGTTATATCTTAAAAATAAGCATTTTCTTGAAACGTCATCTCGCAGGTATTTTTTACCAGCTGCCATACAAAAGTTAGGGGGAAAAAAAAGAGGGAAAAACGAGCATATCATAAATCTTTCTCTCGGATAGTCGATCTAAATTTCGAGTCACAAGACAGAACAAAATGAGAGAAAAAAAAAAAAAAAAAGGAAATCGAGATGGGTGCCATGTAAAAATTAGCTTTCAAATGAATGGAAGTGTAAGAACTGATTTTCCATATGAAATTGCTTCATCTGAATTTGAAGTGAACCCACAAGTTGAAGTGAAATTATTCATTTGAAAAAGGATCCGTGCTCTAACAATTCGTGCTTATTTTAGAGGGGACTGAATAAACAGGAATGAAAATATTTGCAAACTTCATCTGTGACTGCCATAATTCACAGGAGAATAAATTGCGAGGATATTTATTTTCCAGGGGACTGAAGATAGGACGGAAAAAAAGATGTAATTCTATATAATGTTACTATTTTAATAAATGCTAGACGCGTCTGTGACAGATGTAACATTGTTTTAATTTAATATGCATTCCCCCTGTTGTTGTTCTTTTCAGTATCGTTACCGATCGACCTATGAAAAAAAGATAGAAAATTAATTAATAATCATAAATTTTAATAAGAGGTGTTTATTGAATTGTATAAACAATGGTAACATTGTTTCTACTATGATTTTCTCTTTTACATAAATAAATATGAATTATGAATGGAGTTTACATATTTTGTTTTTAATTGTTATTCAATGAGGATTATTAATTAATGTGTTTAACATTAAAATAACATTAAAAAAATCCATTTATATACTTTATAATAGTATACATGTAATTGTTGCGTAAAATGTATCATCTTTTATTTGTATAAATACTTCAATTTCATTGTTATATTTCATGGCTGTTGCTTTAATAAGAAATGATGCTAAATGATTGATGCAATTAACATGCCTATTTACATGTATTATCGATATTACGTTTGTACTGTAAAGTAATGGTAATACATTACATGTGAAGACCAACGTTGCTAATAGAATAGTTACATCGTGTAATGTTGATATTACGTTACATGTAAATAACGTTGATAATGCCAATTGGTAATACGTTACATGTAAATAACGTTGATAATGTAATTAATGGTAATACGTTTACATGTAAATAACGTTAGTAATGTAATTAACGATAATACCTTACATTTAAATACCTTTTGTTGTAATAATGCGATAATTCACGATAATACCGTTGGTAATTTAAATTACGCGTAAGTAATGTAATTAATTAATTGTACATTACATGTAAATGACGTTGGCAATGTGATTAAAGATAAATACATTACATGTAAATAACGATTGAAGTTCCTTAAATATTACCGAGATTTGTCATAATTAAAAATATTTATTTAATTCATTTTTAATTTAAATTTAAGCTGAAAGCACTTACAGGCGTTCAATTGGATATGCAACAACGGAAATCTTATTAAATCATTTTAAAAATGTATTCTTTTACTTAGTCATATCTTAAAAATAATCATTTGCTTAAAACGTCGTCTCGCAGGTATTTTTACCAGCTGCCATACAAAAAGAAAAAAGGGAAAAAATGAAAACATATCAAAAAAATCTTTCTCGAATAGTCAATATAAATTTCGAGTCACAGACACAACAAAATGAGGAAAAAAAAAAGAAAAAAGGAAATCGCCGATGAGTGCCATTGTAAATTAGCTTTCAAATGACTGGAAGTGTAAGAACTGATTTTCCATATGAAATTGCTTCATCTGAATTTAAGTGAACCTACAAGTTGAAATGAAATTATTCATTTGAGAAAAAGGATACGTGCTCTAACAATTCATGCATGTTTTAGGGGGTAATAAACAGGAATGAAAATATTTGCAACTGCATCTGTGACTGCAGGAATTCACAGGGGAATACATTGCGAAAAGGATATTTATTTTTCAGGGGACTGAATATATAAAAAAGCGTATGTTTATGAAATGTTACTATTTTAATAAATGTTAGACGTGTCTGTGACAGATGTAACAATGCGTTTCTTTAATATGCATTCCCTGTTTTTTTTCTGCATCGTTACTTCCTATGAATAGATGTAAAATTAATTATCAATCATAAACTTTTAATAAGGGGAGTTTATTGAATTGTGTGAACAATCGTAACATTGTTCCTATTTGCTATTTATTCTCTACATAGAAACAGTTGATTTATGAATCGGTTTAAAATGTTTTATTTTTAATTGGTATTCATTGAAGATTATTATTTAATGTGTTTAACATTATTTTAGTATTAATTTAATGTGTTTAACTATATAATAGTATACTTGTGTTTATTAATAAATCTTATCCATCTTTTATTCTTATTAAATACTTCAATTTCATTGTAATATTTCACATAGAAAATTTTTTAACTTCTTTTAATTACATATAATATAAATAACACTTACAAAAGTAAATAACAGCTTTATGCAATTAATACGTAAACGGTAGCATGTAATTAATATAAAATATAAAAAGTGTAGCATTAGCATGTAAAAGATAATATATACAGTAATATATGTATATGACGTTGATAATGAAATTAACGCCAATACGTATGTAAATAGCGTTAATAACGTAATTAAGGATAATACAAATGTAAATAGCGTTTACAAATGTAATTAAGGATATGCATATGTAAAAATAGCGGATATGCATATGTAAATAACTACAAATGTAATTAAGGATATGCATATGTAAATAGCGTCATTAATAATGTAATTAACGATAATAATGTACATTAACATGTACATTACTTAACGTTAATAAGGAAATTAAGGATAATGTATTACAGTAAATAATGATTGATATTCATTTAAAAACAACTGTA